>CM025790.1:18813962-19101580 GCA_014635995.1 Sarcophaga peregrina
CGACAACGACCCAAAACACTCCTCAAAAGTGTGTAAAAAATTGGTTGAAGCAACAAAAGGTCGTTGTCTTGGAGTGGCCTGTGCACAGTCCTCTGTTCTTAACCCCATAGAAAATCTATGGGATATAGTAAATCAAAAAATTAATGGGGTGAGGTTGGGGGAAGACCAGAGAAACTATTTACTTTTACTATTTAGTTTCAACGTCCATAAATGCCGTGGATCATTCAAAGGTAACTTATATATGGATTCCTGGACATAGGGATATCATAGGAAATTGAATTTATTACAAACTGGCAAGGGCCAGTAGGAAGCTAGAAATAGGTATTCCAATTGCTTCAAATAAATTCGATAAATTTCACGGGGAGTTTCAATCTCGTTGGCGGCAGCAAGGTACTTACAATATTGCTAGACTGGACAGGTATGAACCAAAAGAAAAACATAGGACTTCGACAATTGAGTTGAGCAGGAGATGTGGGTCTAAGAAGAAGAACGAGTCTGTATTTCATGTAATGTGTCAGAGCCGTGCTCTTGTCATAAAAGAGACGAAGGTTTCTGACTACTCAATTTGTTTTTTTTTTATTATAAAAACCAACACTCAGGGGATGGCCCCTACTCATGCGGGTTTAGGAAAATAGGTTATAGGAAGGCGGAAAGAGGGAGTAGTGTTTGTGGACATTTGATTTAAACTTACCAATATCGTAATTGACGGGAAAAACCTTCTCAGGAAGATCATTCCACAAGCGAGCAGAGCGGTCAAAATATGAAATCTCCCTGTAATGCATTGTGCGTTCCACTAGACAATCAACCACAAAAGGATTTCCGCAGTCTTGCAACGAATTCTCTAAACTAAAATTTGCTGATTGTCTCTAGAGAATATTTGATTGCCGTATTGGATAATGACTGTGGTATTACAATGGGATAAAAAAAAAGTATTTTTTCGCCAATTTCTTCTCAACAGATTTCTGGCAAAAACTCTGCGAGTAAATAAAATTGCCATGAAAAGTTTTTCAAAACAATCTGTCTTTAAACTGTAGGTCTCCCGTCACTTATGTATAAAATTAACACGCACAACATAAGTAGTGTGAGAAACTGCGGGCTTATTGGGGACGATTGCTATAGACTGTCTAATGGTGAAGGTATGGCACTGGCCATTTTATAGTCACCTAACAACAACTCGTTTCCTTGCCGTTCACATCTTTCCTCTTTCCATCTTTCCTAAAACCTATACAATGCACTGCATGAGTAGGGGCCTTCCCTTGAGTACTGGTTTTAATTAAAAAAAATAAAAATGCTGGCAAAAGTGGGAAGTTTGCCACCTAATCTAACCCCAGTGAATGATGGAGACCACAATTCCAAACTGGTTCCATATATTATAATGGCAGCAAATGTAATATTGATTTGATATCTGATGACGGTTTTTATTTCTGGCAAACGACAAGAAAATAGAAGATTAGCAGAATAATCATCATGTATAGAGGCAATTAAAAGCAAAAAGTTGTCGTTGTCTAGTAGGTAATGAGTTGGCTTAAAGCCACAATTTAAACCAGATCAGATATCAAAAGGAAAATATGAAAATATTTATTTGGCGACTTCCCCAAAGTATATTTTGGGCAAAAACTCTGTGAATATATCAAACTGCCATAAAAAGTTGTTCAAAAATCTGTCATTCGGAGTCGACATTAAACTGGAGGCGCCGCCACTCATAAAAAAATTAACACACACAGCACAGCAAAAGTGGGGTGTGAAAAACTAGTTCTGAAATATTGACTGAAAAATTTTAATGACCAATTAAACGTAGGATGAAATGAAATGACAAGGAAGTTTAGATGTTCTTATAATCTCGTATGCTTCAGAGAAAGTTCTGCTGCATTCACAAATGCCTTTCAGTATGACACAATATATTTTGTCTAATTATAGCCAAAGGCAAATAGAAGCTAAAATTGTTTTAATCTAAGGGATTTGAATCACTTTATGATTAAAATCTCTTCACAATATTCAATAATATTTCCTATTTGTATTGACATGCAATCACATTTTGTTTATTTTATAAACAAATTTCCCTTTAATTTTCAATTGAAATCTTTCCAATCTCAATGTTGCTAATTTAATAAACGCGTAAAATTAATTAATTTGTATTTATAACGGTTCTTTGATGTATTAACTTAAAGTGTAATTAATTAAAAATATGATTTCAGTGAATATTTTGTGCAAACTCATGCATTTTGGGTACTTAGAAATGTTTTTGTAAAATCTAAAAGTGGTTTACAAATATTGTTTTTGTTTTTTAATAACAATAAATTTAATATTAATTCTACACAGGACAGGAATTAAGTTTTAAATTGTTGAATTTGCAACGACTTTTTAAAATTTAAGTTTTTTATTTGTTTGTTAGAAACCTTACGTCCCTGGGGTCAAGTTTTATCATTAGCAAATATTGTGTGAAGGTTAAATTTTGATTTGACAATTGAAATGGCAAAGAATATATTAAGGAGGTAGAGGTTGTTTTCCGGAAAGTCGTGGAAGTCGCCGTGGCCTAGTAGGTAGTGTGCTGGCTTATTAGACGTAAAGCCAGGGTTCGAGTCCCAGGCCAGACATCAAAATAAAATACAAAAAGTATTTTTTCGGCGATTTCCTATCAGCAGATTTCTGGCAAAAACTCTGGGAGAAAATAAAAATTGCCATGAAAAGTTTCTCAAAATCTGTCGTTCGGAGTCGACTTTAAACTGTAGGTCCCGTCCCTTATGTATAAAATTAACACACACAACATAAGTAATGACCGAATATGTATGTATGTATGGTTGTTTTCAGGAATCTCGAATAAAAATAAAGAACAGACCCCTCAAATAAAGTATACAGTTAGACCCCACTTAACGCTGCTCCGCTTTACGCTGTTTCAGTATTACGTGGTAGTATTGGGATTGCCATAAATCGTTCACTTTATTAATACTTGTTGTATATGTGTGCAAGTGAAACGGCCATGCACCAACCAAAAGTGGTGCACTATATAGCGACAGTGTATTCTATGTATCTTTTCGAAGCATTTTCGTTAGCCGGTCCAGAATAAAGATTCCAACTGTATTTTATATGTACCTACGTGTTAAGTTGCCTCTTTTAACGCTGTTTCTTTTAGCGATGGAACTTATTGAAACGTATCTTACTATATGTAGCAAAGAACAACTAACAGTGATTGATAACAGAAAATCTAATTCGAACTCATAGTGAAAACTCTCAAGTTATTTTCTATGGTTCTAGAAGCCGCTGAAGTCTAGTGGTAATATGTGTTGTACTCGTTATTATGAGGTTTTGCTAAACTCTTGACATCAATGCTTACTCATTGAATATTTTACACAGACAGTAGGTAACAATGGCTCACCAAGCTATGTTGCTATCTAGCATTGGAAACCCTTTGAGCCTTAAATCAGATAAAACAGTAAAACATTAAGCACTTGTAGGAGCCTATCTAGTAAACATATAATATTGTTACGTTTTTACCTTATGAAAACGTTTACGATACGAGCTGGTAGATTGCAAATAAAATAAAAATAAATTTGTGTTTAGTCCTAATTAAAATTCTTTATTCTTCGCACAATTCTGTGTGCCACTGTTTACAACTTGATACAATCAACAACCCTTTTCATAAACAATAAGAACTATTAGACAATTATTCGATAGATTTTTGTAAGGGAGATCTTCAAACTACGATTATTATCTTCAAACACATTGCGTCTTCACACAAGACTTACTGAACTTCACTAAGTCAGTCGCCGACTTTGCCATGCCTTTTATATGGCAATGTAAACAGTTTAATAAATGTTCTTGAAAGAGAATGTTCATGATTGTTTACATGTTCATCGTTGTTTACATTTACTCTTGTAGTGTTGTTTGTGGATTTTTGTTAACTTGTTTACCATTTATTATTAAATATTTTTGTTATATTACTCAGCAGAATAATTTGTAAACAGGTTGGTTTACTGCATTGTTTTGTGTTTATAGCTTTTGTTTATAATTTTTAATGTTAAGCAATGTAAAAGGAAAACACTTTTAACTTGATTTTTGAGTTTAGTTAGTGTTATGTCCGAAACAGGGTCTAAACCACAGGGATATTGTCTAGTAAGACAACACACTACATACTAGACTACGTCACTTTCATGAACATACTCTCAACATAACATTATTAAAACAACAAATTGAAATTTAATGAGATTTTATTTACACCAGCTTTATTAAGCATTTCAAATGAGGGCGTATGCTTGTTATCAAAATACAAACAATTATCACTCATACGTTGCGTTAAACCAAATCAAATCAAACCAAATGGAAACGAAATTATGGCAATTATTGAAAAACACTAATTTGTGTCTATTCAAGAACAAATAAAAAAAAAAAAATTATTAAACCAACAACAATAACAACAACAACAGGAAGACTGACAAAAATTGTCAAATAAATATTTACTTGATAATCACACATACACACACACACACATATGGACACAGTAGTTTTAAATTTTCTAAATTAAACCATTTTTATTAAAACCAATTAAAACAACAATAAATAGGAGACTCATACCCACATGCACTCACCTAGTAAGTGACAGAAAAATAGAGTGAAAGTGAATTCTGTTTTAAGCAGTAACCACGTACGTACGTATACTAAACGTAAACGAGTAGCAACACATTTAAAATGAACTCAAACAAAAAAAAGAGCGCAAAACACACAAAAATGGTTAATTTTCAAATGAAAAATTCAAATTAAAACCACATTTTCACACATATACACGCACGCATGAAAGTACGAGAGAACCCACACACACATATACTATATAAACACGTTTGAAAGAGAACCATAAACAAACACAACCTGTTCATCAAAATTGTTTTTTTTTTTGTTTTTGAAACCAAAATTAAAATGAAATGAGTGTAGGAAATAAAAAAAAAAAAAATTAGAGGGATAAAGTTGGTCCAGCCCGGCCATGAGTTATTCTGAAATTAGTTGCGTGTCCATGGTTCAGGACTCAGCTAAGAGATCTCAACTAAAACGAAATCTAAATAATATTTCTTATGGCGACTTCCCGGCTCCAGCATTCTTGCAAAAACTCTGCTTATTAAAGGATCATTAAAAATGTATGTATAACAGGAGCTTAAGTTGGTAAGGTCACCGTAGTCTAATAGGTAGTGAGGCCACAGATCGAAACCCAGATCAGACATCTCCAACAAAACGAAATATGAAAAAAATATTTTTTCGACAACTTCTTCTCGTCAGATTTCTGGCAAAAATTCTAAAATAAAATTACGCTGAATAGTTCAGCTGCATTGGTTGCATGAAAGAAATCATTCCACCGTTGGTTAGAATGGGTTTGTTCCTGGTTTATACGGTGACCATATGTCAAACCTTGGTGACTATCAAACCTCATAAAACTTCTGGGAAAAGCTGTGAGATTAAATAAAATTGCCATGAAAAGTGTCTTACAAATCTGTCGAGAGCCCTTCGGCCATTTAACGGGTGATGTTTTTAACTTTTATTTTTTTGGCAACACTGGTTTAAACAGCTCACTGTCAAACATCTTCAGTTTGGTCTATAATTTAACCATGAATCATCTTACAAACGAACAACGCTTGTAAATAATTGAATTTTATTATCAAAATACGTGCTCTGTTAAAGAAGTTATCGGGCCGCTTCTTCCATTTTATGGTTAGTTTAATCGACCCGCTGAAGCGGCTATTCAGGACCATTGTGACTAAATTTTGCACCAAATTTACATTGTTGAACATTAAACCACCAATACACTTACGTAGAGTGCGAACTGTAGAAAATATCGAGGCTGTATCGCCCAGCAATTAGGCCTCTGTTAATCAAGAATTTAGGAATTAGGTATGAAGCCTTTCAAAAGACTTGCATAACATGTGGTTTCAACAAGACGGTGCCACATGCTACACAGCACGCGTAACAATGGACTTATTGAGAGGTGAGTTCGGTGAACATTTTATTTCACGTGTGGGATCGGTCAATTGGCCGAATAGATCGTGCGATTTAACGCCTTTAGACTATTTTTTGTGGGGGTATTTTAAGGCTAATGCCTATACAGACAAGCCTGCTTCAATTGACATATTGGAAGCCAACATTGAAGCATTTATTTGTGAGACAGCGGCCGAAATGTTGGAAAGAGTATGCCAAAATTGGACTAAGCGGATGGACCATTTGAGGCGTAGTCGCGGCCAACATTTGCATGAAATAATCTTCAAACATTAAATTATATGGACCGTACTATCCATTCAAATAAAGATTTCATGCATTTTTCTGAATTATAACATTATAACATTAAACCACGATTCTAAACAAATTTGTGGTTTGGTCCTGATAGTCATGTATAAAATGAACTCCCACAACAAGGGTACTGTGAGAAGCTAGGTCATAACCCTAGTTAAAGTTGAAATAATAATGACCAATTAAGTAAGTAAGTAATATGGATGTGAATGATTCTAGTGATTTTTTTTAATTTGCCCCTATGAAGGAAAGCATGAAAATTTTTTGAAGTTTTAAAAATCATTAAAACAAATACAACATAATTTCAACATTTATGTTGTTGTTGTGCAAGCAAAAAAACTATCAACTAATGTAACTGAACTTAAAATTTTTATAAAAACATTAACTAAAAAACCAATAAACAATACTAAGGTGGGTCCTTAAACTCAATGTTAAGGTAAACAATATATTGGTAGAGCAATACAACACAAAAACATTGACAAAAACAAAAACAAATTAAAATAAAAAGAACTACAAAAACTAAAAATAAAACATTGAACGTAAAAAATTTGTTGCAAAAATTAAAAATTTATTAAATTTTGCTTCCAGTTTAAATTCAAATTTTTTTTTTTAACAATTTATTGTACATATTTGATATGCATGCATGTGTATAACTAAGTACCGGGTCGGGCATCTAAAGTTTTCTTTTTCAACTTGTGGTTATGGTAACACTTTTTTTAGGAGCTCGCCGTAGTCTAGCAGGTAGTGTGTTGGCTTATTAGACGAAAGACCCGAGTTCGAAAATTTGAAAATAATTTTTCGGTGACTTCCTCTTAGCAGATTTCTGGCAAAAACTCTGAGAGTAAAAAATTGCCATGAAATGCTTCTCAAAAAAATCTGTCGTTCGGAGCCGACTTTAAACTGTAGGTCCCGCCACTCATGTATAAAATTAACGCACACAATATGTGTGGTGTGAGAAGCTAGGACGTAGTATAATGGGTCAATTCGAACACCGAGTACTGTACTTGTCAGAATTGATAAGTACACGTCCTCTGACCTAACCTAACCTATGGTAACACTTAGTTCATGTCTGATTTGGCAGATAATTAGTTTTATCCTTCCACTGAACGAATATGGTTGTGTAAACGCGTTTTCGCTTCGGTAAGTGGGCCTGCGATCGACTTACAGAAGATGCCGAATTTGGCAAAAAAAAAAAATCATCTTTTCAGATGACTCTCATTTTAATCTTGGCGGGTATATAAACAAGCAAAATTGTCGCATTTGGGGCACTGAAGATCCGCACGCATACATTGAAAAGCGGACGAACCCAAAACGAGTCACTGTTTGGTCCGGATTTTGGTCCAGAGGCATAATTGGAACATTTCTCTTCAAAAATTAGCAAAGAGTGGGCGTTCTAACCAAATTCGATCGTTATCGGGCCATGTTGAACGAATTTTTTTTCACAAAAATTGAATAGGACGATATTGGCAACATTTGGTTTCAACAGGATGGCACTACGTGCCATACAGCCGAAGCTACACTCGATGATTTGGGCCCTGTTTTTGAAGATCGCATTATCAGCCGCAGAGCTGATGTCGTTTGGCCTCCTCGGAGCTGCGATTTGACACCATTGGACTATTATTTGTGAAGTGCCGTCGAAGAGAAGTGTTACCCCCCGACAAGCCAGAAACAATTGACGCTTTAGAGGACAATATTCGTAAAGCTATTGATGAAATATAGTTGCACATAATCGATAATGTGCTTAAAAATTAGACCGATCGTATAGGCTACTACATGGCCAGCCGTGGCAGCCATTTGAATGAAATTATTTTCCATTATTAACCGGAAGGATTGTACTTTCAAATAAAAGAAGAAATTTTAGAAAATATTCAGTGGTTTTGTTTAAAGCATTTTCAAAACAAAAAAAGGTTATTTGGCGGACCCTTTATAATTGCCTAAGTATGTGTATATACATATGTATGCTTGTGTGTATGTGTATGTGTATGTCTCTTATATAATGATAATGTTTATTTATAACAAGCATGGGCGGAAGTAATAATGAAGACAACAACAAAAAAAAAAACGTAAACAATTAACATACTTTTAGGTCTTCATACTCTAAAACGGTAAAAATAAAAACAAATAAAATAACAAAAACAAAAAAAAAGAAACTTTTATTAGAGTCCGTTTAAAAGCGAGTTATAATTGCCGACTGCAAAAAGTATGCTAATCAGTTTTGTGCATGTCCATGCTTGTTTTAAATAGATGTAAAGATGTATGTATGTGTGTGTGTATATGTGTATGTAGGTGTATGTGTATGTAAAACATATTATTTTATGGGCGGCCATAAAATTAACTGTGAATCCTTTAATTATTTTATTTTTACTGCGTCTCTCTCTGCCTCTCTCTCTGTCTCTTTCCTTTTTGTATAACTTTGGCCTCAATGGGGTTTTAATTAAAGTTCAAGTTGACCGCTTTTATTTTATTTCCTTTGTTTCGTTTTTTGTTCTCTTTTGTTTGCTTTACTTTATGCAGTAACCGAGTGAAAGGATTTACAAATAAAAAGGAATTTTTATGTTCAAGACCATAAAAGTAATGACTGGTTAAAGTTTACAGCAATACAGAATCAAATTCAAGCATGTCATTTGCATTACAATTGCAAAAATTTCTTTTTGCTAGAGAGATGAGTAACTTCATCGGTAGGAAATAATTTCCAGTAGGGTACCTTACCCTTTCTTAAAACGTGCTTAAAAGAAATTGTAAAATTTTATTGAATCTTTAAAGGTTGAAAACAAAAGAAGCAAGTTGAAGTAGAGTAGATTTTCACACCATCATCCCCAGATAGGAAATGGTGTTGGAAGGGAAATATTTCGAGATTTTGATTGCTAATCTAAAAAATTTTGAAGTTCAAAAAGTGTCCAACCAACAGTAAAGCAAAATTAAAAAAGTTAGGGACTACCAAGGAGTGAGATTTTATAAAAATGAAACAGACTAACTTACAAAGAAGGCAGCCTGCAGTTCGCTCAGGCGACCGGAACTCTTCTGTGGATTGGGAGCTGATGCTTGGAAAGATATTCTGAATGAAAGGTAAGATTAGCAGAGCCAAAGGCACTTTTAAAAATGTGGCGCTGAGATTATGAAAACTTGTGGTGATAGACCACCTTTAAAGGGAATATGAATCATGCTTCACAAAATCCAAGTATTTTTACAGAGCACTTTAGACTCAGGGCATATATATATGGAATGGATCATTACAACCCTTCAGTCCGGATTAAGACCTAGTTTAAATTCGACTCCGAACAATAGATTTTTTTTTTACTTTTCATGACAATTTTTATTTTACACTCAGAGTTTTTGAAATAAATCTGCTCAGAAAAAGTCGCGGCAGAAATATTTTTCATAATTCGATACGATCGTGACGTCTAACCTGGGGTTTGGACTCTAGACACACGTCTAATAAGCTAACAAACTACCTACTAGAATAGGGCGAATTCATAGTAAACTCAGGATACAGGCAAAGAATTATTCTTGTTGTTATCGAGCAACATTTTAATATTTGTCACGGCAATAATTTTGGTGAAGACATTATAAGGCTATCCTATAAGATTGTAGTGAAGTTCGATAGAACGTATGGTTGCAGTACTTAGACAATTCTTCACTACAAACGTGTCGTAATATTTTCAAATAAACTGAAGCTTGGTTAGGTTATTGTATTAACCGATTACTGCAACACTTTTCAGGTTAAAATAATAGCAAGAAAGGTTGGTATGACTCTGGTATCTAAGACAACGAACATTTGCCGACAGTAAGGCAGCCATTAGTTTTTTTAGAGATCGTATGCACGACATTTAAGATTGTCCAAGACAACCGGGTTAGGTGATACGGGGACATTGTAGGCTACAACAGCTATAGCAAAAGCATTCGAAATGGAAAATTACATTGGCTGCAACCAAGTGATTGCCATTCCTCTACAAAGAAGTAAAGAAATGGGTTCACACAACCTTTAATCATTTGCAAAAGAAAGAGAGACCAGCTAGATCTGGCATGATATGAACAAAATGTGTATTAAAGCAAACCAGATTCTTTCTTAAAAACCTCATAGCAATTATTTCGATGTACACACCCGTAGCCTGAGAATACCTCGCAACGACTTTTTCAAATGTTGTAATAAGAGACAGAAGAGGAGACCATAGAGCGTTCTTCATATCATAGGGGATTTTAAAAAAAGCTATTCTTAAAATTTATTGACAGAATGTGTTAAGCCAATGACGATTTGAATACAATTCACAACTCCCTAACACTCTTGCCATGGCGAAAGCATGGAATTACTTTTGCCAATAAAGTGCTATTGGCACTTTAAATAACAGACCAGATGTTCTAGAAATTTTTAATGTTTTCCGTGCTATGCTATAGAGTATCTAAGCATGGGTGGAATATTTTAGAGAAAATTTCTTCCCGAATTGTGTAGATAGAGTGCAAATTAATGAAGATTGAGCATCCTGGTAGTATAGTGGGTAGTATGCTAGACTATTAGCATGAAGCTCTGGTCTGTGACACTACACCGAGCGTATGGCCGAAGTTACTCAGCTCGTATAGAATTAGAATATAATTCGTAATTGTATTGCTAGTCGCCGTGGCCTAGTGGGTAGTGTGTTGGCTTATTAGACAAAAGGCCCGGGTTCGAATCCCAGGTTAGACATCAAAACGAAAATTATTTCTTCGGCGACTTCCTCTCAGCAGATTTCTGGCAAAGATTCTGAGAGTAAAAATTGCCATGAAAAGCTTCTTAAAAATCTGTCGTTCGGAGTCGATTTTAAACTGTAGGTTAACGTCCACAACGTAAGTGGTGTGAGAAGCTAGGTCGTAATCCTGACTGAAGGATTGTAATGGCCAATTATGTATGTATGTATTGTAATTAATAATAAATAAATAAATAATGAAGATTTTCCAAGTACGTAAAAACCTGTCCTAGCTCGTTAACCGTCGCCGTAGTCTAAAAGGTAGTGTGTTTACTAATTAGATAGGAGAAAGTGATTAAAGCCGTGGCTCAGACATCTTGAACTTAACGAAATCTGAAAATTCAGCAGATATCTGGCAAAAATTCTGAGAGTAAATAAAATTGCGATGAAAAGCTCCTCAAAAATCTGTCGTTCAGAGTCGGCTTCATATATAAAAACTAACACACACAGCTTAAGTAGTGTTAGAAGCTAGGTTGTAATCGGGACTTAAGGCTTAATAATGATGAGTTAAGAAAGTAAGTAAGCTTCCTTATTAACATACAGCGGTTAAGTTGGTTAGCTTATGTTGAAAGGAGCCCGTTGACGAATGTCTGTCATTGATTTGATTTGTGTGGGCAAACTACTCAAGACTGGGACGTTCGTGAAAAGAAGTATTGAAAGCGGTTTAGCAAGTAGTATGCAAGCAAATTTTGTTCTCTAAAAAAAGGATTTTAAAATACTCTGTGGTACTTCTTTTTTGTTTTTAATTTTAACGACTAAAAATTATTTCAAAAATCTGCCTTTATTTTGTAATTAAACAGCATTATTTGCTTTTATTTAAGCATAAGCAAATATTATGTTTTTGAATGCAAAAAAAAAATGGTGAAAATTATGCAAAAAAATTTATTAAAAATTCAACAAATTTTGTGTAAATTTTGCTGTTGAATAAATAAAAAAAATTTTTTTTCGCCTTTCATTTACGTATGCTCGTATACATGTGTGCGTACATTTTTTCGTTTGTTTTTCAATTGTTTCAGAAAAATTTGTTTTTGTTTTAATTTTTGGCAGCTTAAAATGGATTTTTTATGTAAAATGAAATGAATATTTATGAATTTAATTGTAAACATTTGATGTTGTTGTTCATGTTGTTGCTTGTTGCTGTGTGTTTTCCACAAATTTTAAAGCTGTTGCTGGACACACCATTTAAGCTTTTGGCGTAAGCATTTCTGTAGGGAATGTGTTGTTTTTTTTTTCTTCTTCATTATGGTGTTACTTTTATGGGGCACATATACATATGGACGCACACACACACACACACTCATTATTGCAAACGTACACACCCTCACACACACATAAAATATACATAAATTCAGGCATGTGGACGTAAATCTATCACGTCAATGCATGCGAATATAAAAAAATAGACCTGAACTGTCAATATATGTACAGTAGCGAGCACAAAAAATGCAACACTGTGCCATATGATCTTTAATAAGATCTGTTTCAAAATAACGGTAACTAATTTATCTATTTTCTTTTGCTGTTAATTCTTTCAATTATAAATTTTCAAAGTAACCACAGTTTATTCCAAATTCTGCTTTAAAAAGTTAAAGATTTTTGAATTAGTGAAAAAAGTGCAAATTTTTAGCGAGCAAAAAAAAATGCAACATAATAAAAAATAGTTAAAGTAAGTTATTTATTTAATTATAATTGAAAATTTCTTAAATAAGTTATACAACATGTGTTTTGTAATAGAAGCAGCTCTCAGCTGACAGCAAAACTGCAATCATTAAAGCCTTAGAAGAAGGAAAATCCATGCGTGAAGTTGGACACCTCTTTGGTGTAAATCAATCAACCGTATGTCGGATTAAAATTCGATTTTCCTTGAGAAATAGTGTGGAAAGGAAACCAGGTAGTGGTAATCCTCGAAAAACTACCTCTCGCCAAGACCGCCAGATGATTGCACTGGTTAAAAAAGATCCACGAAAGACCGCAGTGGACGTTGCTAATTTCGCAAATGAGCAAATGGGAGTCTCTATAGGCGTTCACACTGTTCGCCGTAGGTTGAAAGAGGCTAATTTGCATGCGAGACGACCCGCAAAGAAACCTCTCATCAGTGCAATCAATAAAAAGAAGCGCCTGGAATTTGCAAAACGTTACAAGGATTGGTCAAATGAACAATGGGCTAAAGTCTTGTGGAGCGATGAAAGCAAATTTAATTTGTTTGGCTCCGATGGGATAAATTTTGTTCGAAGACCGCCTGGACAGAGATATTCTCCAAGATATCAACTTCCAACCGTAAAACATGGCGGTGGATCAATAATGGTGTGGGGTAAGGAACGATATGTTTAAAAAAAATTATTGATTTTACGTCACGTATTTACAGGTGCGTTTTCCCGTGATGGGGTAGGTGCCCTTAACTCAAATCGAAAGGAAAAATGGACGCCAAGAAGTACTGTGAAATCCTTGGAGAACACATGCTTCCTCATCTGCGAGGAAAAAATGCCTCCTGGTAGCATATTCCAACAGGATAACGATCCAAAGCACTCAAGTCGCTTAGCTCGAAACTTTTTAAGCGACAATGATGTCAATGTTTTGGATTGGCCATCACAGTCTCCCGATCTAAAGCCCATAGAAAATCTATGGGAGCTATTAGATTGGGAAGTTAAGAGGAAACATCCAGTCAAATAAGAGGCAATTAGAAGAAATTTTGAAAGGTGAAGGGGAGAAAATATCCATTAACACATTAATAGCTTTAGTCGACTCTATGCCTTCTAGGTTGCAAGAAGTCATAAGAAATAAGGGCTACGCCACTAAATATTAATTTTAAGATTTTTTTTGTAAGAATTACAATTTAATTTAAATAAACACATTAAAATTTATGCTGTTGCATTTTTATTGCTCCCATGACAAAATAATCTATCATTAATTAAAAATATTTACAAAATGTTATTGATAATAGGTATAGGCTATAACTGTAGGGATTAATAACCCAAAGAAATATTTTGAACTGGTCACCATTTTTTTAAAATTATCGCACTTAAAGATAATTTTACCCAACGTTGCATTTTTTGTGCTCGCTACTGTACATAGGTATGTAAGGACCACACACACACACACCCTTATACACATACTATGTAGATTGTATGTCAGTTGGTTGCAATTGTCAGTGCATCATGGCTTTGGCTTTGGTTTTATGCAAAATTCCAACAACAACAACAAGAAAAATAACAAAAAAAATTCTTTTAGCATTTCCCAAAAAAAAAATTTATTGTTGCATTTCAGCCATGTTGTTGTTGTTGTTGTTGCTGTTGTTGTTGTTACCAAATCTGCTATTTAATGTTGTTATTGTCTTCAATGTCGCCGGTATCATAAATTATTTACCAACTGCTTAGCACAGGCGCATTTAAACTTTACCATACGAATAAAAGAAAGAAAAAAACGATGAAAAACCAGAAGAGAAATTCCCCAAAGAGCAAGATTTTACAAAGCAAAAGAGAAATCTGCACGTATCCCAATATTAATCCCTATAAACTGTACTTCTCTTAGGATTTTTTTTTGAAAGCAAAAAAAAAGAGAATTCCTTTCTTACTTTTTACTCTCTCTTTTTATACGTATTATCCTGCTTCAACAATATTTCCCGAAATATTTACTGTTATTTACTCTTTTCTGTTTTCTTATTATTATTGTAGCCATTCGGTTGGCAATGTCGTTGGCAATTACTTTTAATTGTGCAGATTGACACAATGACGTCATAGTTGGCATTGCATTTATAATACAACAATAACAATAACAAAAAAAAAAAGAAAGAAAATATGGAAACGCATAACAACAATAACAACAACAATAGCAACGAAAACAATAACAAAAAAAAAACATCAAAAAAGCAACAATGCCTGCCTACCGTGTAGATTAGATGCATATGAATACGTGTGTTGCTGGCAAAATTAAAAAAAAATTGTTTTTAAGCCCCTTCGCCAGACCATAAGGGGTTAAATTATGATAGGGGATATATTCTCGTGTATATCTGAATAATAGGGCCTCCCTAATGACTGGCTGGCTGGCTGGTTGACAGAAGATTTGATTAATAATTCTGTAGTTCATACATGTAAGGCTAGATTTTCCTGATGTTACCATCAGGACGTCAATTTGAAAGTTTTTTATTTAAGGCTGCTAAAAATAGGTCGAATAAACCATATCGACCTTGTGTTTCAATTTTTAGATTCGATTTTTGGCAATAACCTGACAAACGTTAATGGCTTAATCGCCAAGACATTGTGTTTAATGGGGCCCCACAAAAATGTTTTACTAAGTCATACGAAGTCGCCGTGGTCTAGTGGGTAGTGTGTTGGCTTATTAGACGAAAGGCCCGGGTTCGTATCCCAGGTCAGACATCAAAACGAAAAATATTTCTTCTTCGGCGACTTCCTCTCAGCAGATTTCTAGCAAAAACTCTGAGAGTAAATAAAATGCTATGAAAAGTTTCTCAAAAAATCTGTCGTTCGGAGTCGGCTTTAAACTATAGGTCCCGCCACTTATGTATAAAATTAACACGCACAACATAAGTAGTGTGAGAAACTAGGTCAATAATCCAGACTGAAGGGTTGTAATGACCAATTATGTATGTAAGTCAAACGACAAGATCATGATCACCGATCATTTGACATCTCATGCAATAAAGCACAAAATGTATGTGATCATAAACACATAATTGGTCATTACAACCATTTAGTCAGGATTACAACCTAGCTTATCATACCACTGATGTTGTGTGTGTTAATTTTATACATGAGTGGCGAGACCTACAGTTTAAAGTCGACTCCGAACGACAGATTTTTGTGAAGCTTTTCATGGCAGTTTTTAATTTACTCTCAGAATTTTTGCCAGAAATCTGCTGAGAGGAAGACGCCGAGAATTTTTTTTTTAATTTTTCGATTTTATTGGAGATGTCCGACCTGAGATTTGAACCATGGCCAGATATGTCTAGTAACCCAGAATACACGCTAGGCTACGGCGAGTTTTTTATATTTTTTTCTAATCGCTTATCAGAGCTGGAGGTCGAACGACGCCCTCGCATTTGACTATCTTGACTATACAACACACAACCTACTAGACTACGGTGACTTGAAATTGTTTATTATTATTGATTCCGTATTAATATTTTTTTAATTTTGTTGTTCAAAAGCAAAAAATTTTGGAAATAACATCAAATTTTAGAATAAGTTTAGATTTGTTAGAATTGGTCACCTTTGATACGTATTATGGCCTTTAAATGGCTCACAAAGCCGTCACAGGCTTCACGAAAGTGGCTCTGCGGTATTTTTGTCCATTCCTGGTGAAGTACCGTCTTGAGATGATGATCGAAACTTTGGTATTTTTAAGTGAGAACCTTACTCTCCAAAATGCCCCAGGCGCAAAAGTCCAACGGATTGGGATCCGGAGAATTTGGTGGCCATTTTGCGGTAGAAAAGAAGTGAGGAATTTCCTTTTTAAGCCATTCTTGATTGACGCGTGCTGAGTGCGGTGGTCCTGCGGCCGAAATGTTTGTCTGCCCAGGGCTTCAATACTGTCTTTAAGACATTTTCCCGATAATATTCGGCATTTATTTTGTCCCCACGGTCGATGAATACGAGCGGGGAGCGAACATCGGCCGTTAAGGCAGCCTACATCATTACCATCGGCGGCGCTTGAGTTCTGATGGCCAATTGCAAATGGAAATTTTCAGCTGACCTCTTTGGCAAATAAATTCGATCATTTTGTTTGTTCACAAACTGCTCAATTTGGAATGGCTTCTCATCGGAGAAAACCAAATTCGGTAACTGGCCACTTTCGTGCAAGCGAAGTAACTCCTTGGCTCTTTCCAGTCTAACTTTTTTTTGTCCATCGTTGAGCTCCTGCACCTTTTGGAACTTCAATGGCTTTAGTCCAAGCTCATTTATCAATATGTATTGCATCCGTTCTAGCGATATGTTCAGCTCACGAGCAATTTTTCTTTCACTGCGGCGTGGATTTCAATCAAATCTGGCCTTCATTTTTCGGATCATTTCTGGTGTAGTTCCCGTTTTCTCTTCGTCCACTTTTTGGACGCGATGCAACACAGCCAGTATCACGGTAACGAGAAATGGTACGAGAAGCAAAAGATTTATTCACATTCAAATGCTGGAGGGCTTTAGCGATAGCCACCTCTGGTTTTCCAGCCAAATATAAAGCAATCACACTATCACGCTTGAATTACATCACGAATAACTTTTTTTCTGAACGCAAGAGATCAAAATGCTTTTGTAAGCTTGCAAATAATAAAATGAGCTGTCAGTTGTCAGACTGTCAGGCGAGCGGTTACAAATGATAACAACCTGAAGTTGGTTGCAATACATATCAGCCGCCTTGTATGTATAAAAATTAAATCATTGTGGGAGTTGACATATTCTAACTTGGCTTTTGGTGTTTTTGGCTTCTATCAATGATTAGTAGTGATGTCCTGGGAATGTAAGAATCTTATTACGTGTTCATATATTGTAAAAACATCCATTATAGTTGTACTTATTTGATTCGTAATGTAAGTTAATTGCTCTTTTTCTTTTGTTTGAAAAGAATTTGGGCTAAGACATTCGCTGTGCAAATGTATGTATAATAACTGCAACCAGTCATGAACTATTTGGTGCTTCAACTGGTAGCAATCTGGTCTTGCATGGCTGCGAAACCTGACCAGAGGTCTAAATCTTGTACCACGGATGCTGGAAGCCC
Source organism: Sarcophaga peregrina (assembly GCA_014635995.1). Taxonomy (NCBI): domain Eukaryota; kingdom Metazoa; phylum Arthropoda; class Insecta; order Diptera; family Sarcophagidae; genus Sarcophaga; species Sarcophaga peregrina. The sequence goes on from CM025790.1 coordinate 18,831,668, forward strand.
CGGAGACTTGGCTCTGCCCGGCAATTGGTGAGGTCCGATTGTGAAAGCAATGTGGTGGCTGTGGTTTGGACGCCAAATCGCGTGGAGTGCGCGAGTACGGTGTGGGATTACACGTCTTAACGCATTGAAGGAGTTTAGATGGTCTGCTACTCATAAACAAGTGGGAAGTCATATCCAAATAACATAACTTCGAATTGTTACCTATCATATGGTGATGTTAAGCGAGACACGGCACGCGATTGCATCGCCCACATGTTGATAACGTAATACGTGGCACGGTACGTATCACCCGCATGTGATGATGTGATGTGATGTGACACGTTGAGGCATCATTGTGTGTGCGGGCGTTGATTGACGCATTGTATCCACTGTGTTTCAGATACCGTGAGATATGCCACATTAGCGGTGATCACGTTAAACTGGAACTCATTGTCTTTTGTAGTAAGTTTGTTATTGTTATGAAAATGAAAAATCTAGATTCTGGTATTTTGCTTTTACATCGACTAACATTAAAATGGCAAACAAAATCTACAAAAACAAACAATGCAGTAAACAAACAACGATGTTTGCATTTATAGAGATTTCAAAAAGACAAATTCATGGACATTTGCCTTCAAGAACGTTCATCAGACTGTTTACGTTGGAATATAAAAGGCAAGGCAAAGCAGGCGACGTAGTTAGTAAAAGTTCAGTCAGTCTTGTGTGAAGACGCGGTGTGTTTGAAAGGAGCAATGGTGGTTTGAAGATCTCCGTTACAGAAATCTGTCGAACAATTGTCTAGTAATTGTTATTGTTTATGCAAAGGGTATAAACGGAATTAAACCCAACGAAGCAATTGTTGTTGTTTACATCAAGTTGTGAACAATGGCACACAGAATTGTGCGAAGAATAAAGAATTTTGAATAAAATTAAACACAAATTTATTTTATATTTTATTTGCAATCTACAACCTCATAATATAAATGTTTTTGAAAGGTAAAAACGTAAGAATATATTTTTACGCATTATTTGGTTGTTAAACGTTTCATATCCGTTAATGACAATCCTTCACCAAATGAACGAAACTTCAGTTGAAAGATGTTTAACAGCTGATGGTCATACCGCAACTGAGATTATGATATTCGTAAGCCAATACATAAATTTTCTAATTTTTAGCTTTTCTTTGTGTAATACTTTGCATTCTTGGCTTAAAATCTCATTTCATTCTTCTGGTCATTGTTTATATTTGCCTTCCCTTAAGCCAATGTTTAATGGTGCATTATTTTCTGTTTTTTTTTTTTGTTTTATTTGCCATTGCAACTCTTATTTCTAGAGTATCAGGTAACAAATATTTGCTTTTGCATTGTATTTAGTAAATTAAATAGTTGTTGACATTATTTTCATTCTCTCTCTGCCTCTTTCTGTGTTTCATGCCTTTAATTTAATAACCTCCTCTTAAATGGTCTCTCCAACATTTTATTTAGAAATTTTGCTAAGCTTTTGCTTATGGTTTTTCTTTTTTATTTTCTTTCTTCTTTTTTATTTGTTTTATTTTGGTTTGGTTTTCATTTTTCCTAATGTTACCAAAAAAAAAAAAACAAAATTATAGAAAATAAAGAGCAAAAACAACATTGAAAATAATAGAGAAGAGAAAATATTTTTGAAAGCAAAACCAAATTCAATATTCAAATCACGTTCATTTTTATGGCCATTTTAAAATTTACTGAACATGTTGGCATTAGTTTGTCTAGGATTTAAATGGACTCAAATACTATCTACTACCACTGCTACTACCATTGCTACTGCTACTACTACTACTACTACTACTACTGCTGGAGAGTAAAGTATATAACGGGAGTACATATATGAGTGTGTATGTGTTAGTATAAAACATGTTGGCTATTTTAGAAAAAAAACTGGGAATTTATTTTATTTTTTCGTTAAAAGTTTTCAAAAATAAATCGTATTTTTATTTGTTCATTCATTAACATGCTGTATATGGGCGTTTGCTAAAGGAAATAATCACAGTAAAAATCCAAAATTTTATTTCATTTAACCTAGTCCTCTTAATTTTAAAGGTTTTCTTATGAAACCAGCATTCCATCGACCTCCATTGATTTTATTTAATTTGTCAAGTTTCCTCCAGCTAAACAAGTAATTTGGCATCTGTAGCAAGTTATACCACTTAATATTAACCCTTAATTTTAAACCTTAACCCTTAAAATGTAAATTCTAAAATCCTCTAAAAATATCCTGAAGAAAATTCTTCTTGTCTTTCATTGTCTTTGAATCTGGGATCTTTAGATTTATAGTTCAGCACTATATAGGCACACCATTACTAATGGGTGATTTTTTAAGTGCTACAGGAAAATTAAAAAAAAAACACATAAAATTCAGAAAAATGCATGAAATCTTTATTTGAATCGATAGCACGGTCCATATAATTTAAGGTATGAAGATTATTTCATGCAAATGTTGACCACAACTGCATCTCAAATGGTCCTTCCGCTTAGTTTAATTTTGCCATACTCTTTCCAACATTTCGATCGGTATCTCACGAATAAATGCTTCAATGTTGTCTTCCAAAGCGTCAATTCAAGCGGGCTTGGCTGTGTAGATATAAGCTTTAACATAGGCCCACAAAAATAGTCTAAAGGCATTAAATCGCACGATCTAGATGGCCAATTGACCGGTCCCGAACGTGAAATAAAATTTTCACCGAACTCGCCTTTCAATAAGTCCATGTTAAGCGTGCTGTATATCATGTGGCCCCGTTTTGTTGAAACCACTTGCCTTGCAAATCAAGCTCTTGTATTTTGGGCAAAAAAGGTTCGATATCATCATACGGTAGCGCTCACCATTCACAGTTACGTTACGATTCACAGCATCTGTGAAGAAGTACGATCGAATGATGCCACTAGCCCTTAAACCGCATCAAACTGTGATTTTTTCTGGATGCACTGGTAACTTTTGCAATGCTTCTGGCTTATCTTCACTCCAAAATCGACAATTCTGCTTATTTACGTATCCATTGAGCCAAAAATAAGCTTCGTCGCTGAACGCAATTTTCCGATAAAGAAGTGGATCTTCGACGAACTTTCCAAGACCCCGTTCATCAAAAATCCTGCGTTGTGGTAGATCGTAAGGCTTCAATTAATGCACCAGCTGTATTTTGAAAGACTTCACACCAAAATCTTTCCGCAAAATTTTCCACATTGTTGAGTAACAGATTGTAACCAATTGCTGCGAACGGCGACGAATCGATAATTGATGGTCATCATTATCATTGGCCGATACAGCTGCGATATTTTCCTCAGTTCGCACTCTACGTAAGCGTGTAGGTAGTTTAATGTCCAACAAAGGAAATTTGGTGCGAAATTTAGTCACAATAGCCCGAATAGCCGCTTGAGTGGGTCCATTAAACTGGCCATAAAATGAAAGAAGACCATAATAGAGCACGCATGCATTTTGATAATTGAAATTCAATGATTTGCAAGCGTTGTTCGTTTGTAAGACGCGATTCATGGTTAAATTATAGACCAAACTCAAGATGTTTGACAGTAAAACAAAACACGAAACTTGCGTGAGCTCTTTTGAACCAGTGTTGCCAAAAAGATAATAGGTAAAAAAATCACCCATTAAATTTGATCAAGGCTTATTCTATTCAAATGTAGACGGTCTTGTGGTAAGAACTAGAATATTTTTGTATACATTTTTAGGCGTTTTCCCTATCTTAGAGGTAATCCCAGTGATTTCTTATTATTTCGACAATTTTTTTCAATAGCCAAACAAAAGCAATTGAATGTTAAGTGATGCCGAATCTAGAACTCTGAAGCTTTACTTTTACTACCTCTACGGGATTTTGTGTGATCTGACCTAAAAAGCAAATTTCTGTGATATATTTTTATACTGAGCTGGTCTGTTGTGCTTCCGTAAATACTCTTCTAGATTTTGGAATCCTTCAAACCGACGTGATTCCCCAACCACAGTCATCTTCAAAGCTTTATTCGTCTAATACCAGACGTATTTTTCTACAAGATAAGGGGTTTTGGTTGTATTATTCATTTAACTTTTTCGAACGTCCCCGGCCACACACTAACCCACCCTCACCCGACCGCGGAGGGCTCGTCCCCATTACGTAGGGACACGTACACACCACAGTCCGGACTGTAGCGGGAAAGGGAAAAGCTATGGCAACTAGAACATAAAACAGCTACAGCACTTAATCACAAGCTGAACAAGGTAACAAAAACAAAAAACGGAACTATCTAAGACAAGAACAAAAATACGTTTTTATACGATAATTTATAAATTACTGCGAGAATACAAGCTACGTTTTATGTTACAAACACTACAATTAAAATCTATAGAATTATAATGCGAATTAAAATCATTACATAATCTCCGAAAAGGAAAATTACATGCATAATTCGATCTATAAACATTTAAGGAAAGAGGACGATAGTGCCGTGTAAATCTTGCAGGAATGCTGAAATTCAGGTTGGAAAGCAAAAACTCAGAGTCGATATCACCTTTAACCAGATTAAAAATAAAACAAACACCTAAAACAGACCTTCTACGTTCCAGAGTTGGAAGTTTTACCAAAGCTAATCTATCCTCATACGACGGAAGCCCATTGGTGTAATCCCATCCTAAGCCACGTAAACAGAATAATAAAAACTGTCTTTGCACAGACTCGATTGAATCACTATGACAACGATAGTATGGATTCCAAATAACAGACGCGTACTCCAAAATAGGCCTAACAAGTGAAATGTACAGTAGTTTTGTTATATAAGGATCAATGAATTCCCTAGCCCATCTTTTCACAAAACCAAGAACAGCTCGAGCCTTGCCAATCATCAAACTAATATGATCAATAAAAGACAATTTAATATCCAATAATACTCCTAAATCAAGATATGAAGGCACAGCTTCCAAAGGGCAAGAATTAATCATATAAGTGGACGAGATTACACCAAGGCGAGAGAAAACCATGCATTTACATTTTCTCAAATTAAGATCCATTAAATTTATTCTGCACCAAGTAACAAACAAATCAATATTTCGCTGAAGAACAGCCTGGCCATGATCATCATCAAAAGTATAAAATAATTTAACGTCATCAGCATACATCAGAATATTACAATCAGAAAGAGCAGAAGGAAGATCATTCAGAAACAATAAAAACAGTAAAGGACCCAAATGGCTACCCTGCGGAACACCAGAAGTAACACATACAGTCTTAGACAATACATTCCTAAACAATACCCTCTGAGTCCTAAGGGAGAGGTAAGAGTCTAGCCAACGAAGAATAATATCAGGAATACCGATTAGTGAAAGTTTAAGAAGCAAAATACTATGATCAACCCTATCAAAAGCTTTACTGAAATCAGTATAAATTACATCAGTCCGAGCACCGACAAGAAAGCCCCTGAAAACATATGTAGTAAATTCAAGAAGATTTGTGACAGTCGACCTGCCCTTCAAAAAACCATGCTGGAAAAAGAGATAATCCGTCACTAGTTTCTCCATCAACTTGGGAATAGCACTTAGCTTGGCAATACCCCTGTAATTGGAAATATTAGATTTATTACCCGACTTGTGCAAAGGAATTATGAACGAACTCTTCCAAATAGATGGAAAATGACCAACCCACAGAAGCCTATTGAATATAAAGGTCAAAGGACCACTCAAGACAACAGCACATTTTCTTAAAATACAGGCCGGGACCCCGTCAGGGCCCGGCAAGTATGTAAGTTTCAGTCCAGACAAAGCATCAAGAACAGACTCCTCATCAAATGAGTATATGTTAGGAATAGAGACACTTCCCACAGAATAAGGATACCCGCCACTCAGATCAGGGCCCGGGTCCAACTGCCTATAAGTAGACTGAAAGAAGTCAGCAAACATATTCGAAATATCAAGGTGACTGGAGGATGATAGATCCCCGTAAAACATCTCAGTAGGAAACAAAGATGATTTACGTTTTGCTCGAACGAAGTCGTAAAACGACTTAGGATCATTAGCGAAATTCGACTTTACTCGAGTCATATATTCCTCATAACAGTAATGATTCATTCTACGATAATCCGCACGCGCCCTAGAATAAAGAGCATAATCAATATCAGAACCTGATCTAACAAACTTTTTAAATAATTTCGATTTCCTATTCCTCAACCTTGACAGTCTAGCCGAATTCCATGGAGGACCAGGACGCTCCAAACGACCAATGGAACACACTTCCCAAAACATTTGAATAATACATCATAAAAGTCACCCAAGATCCTGTCAAGTGAAAGAGAGTCGTACGGTGACGAGATAAGTACAGACGACCAATCAACAGAGGACAGAAGTGTATTCAAGCGACCAAAGTCCGTACGATGGAAATTAAAACGCTTCTCATTATCAAATGAGCGATCAATTAAAGGAGGTGAACAAAAATCAACTTCAATAGAAAGTAACAACGTAGGATGATAACTATCCTCGGGAATAGATATAGGATCAATGCGAAATAAAGAAAAAATACTTGGATCCTCCAAAAACACAAGGTCCAAAATTCTCCCCATTGAATTAAATACACCATTAACTTGGAAAAGACCTAGATCACACATAGCGGACAGAATTTCATCATAGAATGGAACTGAAGAACATGGCACCAATGACCCAGACTCAGGTGAAAAATTCCAAGATATATGAGGAAGATTAAAATCACCAAGAACTACAATAATCCCCTCTTGCCCCATTGAATCCATTACCTTAGAAATCAAATCAAAGTGAGCCCTATAAATATGAATGTCAGCACCAGGAGGAATATATGAACAAGTAATGTAAATAGACTTCCCACGATTATAGACCCTAACACAAATAAACTCAATATCCTCCGAGGAACTAAAGTCAATTAATTCAGATGAGTATTTAGAACAAATTGAAATAAGAACACCACCACCATTTCTTAACTTCCTATCTCGTCTATAAATATTAAAATTACTAGACAAAATCTCAGAATCAAAAATATCACAATTCAGCCAAGTCTCAGTAAAAGCAATTACATCAAATTCAAAATCAAAACTACTATTATAAAGCGAAGAAAGTTTAGACCTAAGTCCACGAACATTTTGATAAGCAATTCCAAAATTAAAAGACAATTTAGAAGCTAGTTTTTTCGAGAAATAGAACCAGGCGAATCAACACCATTCCTACGATGACCCAGCCTGAATACAAATTCACGTACCAATACACCCTGTGGCCAGAATGCAGGATCAACAATTTCACCAAACTTTTCATCAGCAACATATAATTTAAATGAAGAAATGCTACTATCCAAGGATGACCTCAACTTATAGCAACCAAACTCAAAAGGCTCTCTAATCTTCGATTCAACAAAGCCTTTGATATCATCAACCGAAGTATCGCGAGAAAGACGTGACACAAAAATTGTTTTTTTAGGTTTAACTACCACCAGTTCCTTTGGAGCAGAAGTAACTAAACTAGCGGTCACTACAGATGAATACGAACAAGATGACGGTTTAGAAGATGACTGAGAAGTGACATCAACCGGAGGTAAAGGTAAAGGAGTATACCTGGATTCATTATTTACGGACACAGGAGGATTAATTGAAATTGGAGTTTTTAAAGATTGTGGAGGATGGGGTTCACGATATACACTATTACTATTCATTTCAGCAATATTGGAAGATTGAACATTATAATCGGATGCAGAGTTGCATGAAGGCACAGAAACAATTGCTGGGTCGTCACGTTTATCTTTATTTATATTTCTTGCAGACTTACGACGTTTTGGGGAAGACTGTGGAGGAAATTTTAAATTATCCAAAGATTTAAAATCATCAAACAGTTTTCCATAAGCCGCAATACGATCATTTAATTTAATTGCCTCCTTTTGAAGTTCGGTGAATTTATTTTTAGTCTCCTGGAAAAAACGGTAATAATTCACTCCGATTTTTCTACAGTGATCACAGCACCAATGAAGACCTTTATCCCTAGACACAGCTTCAGCAACGAGACCTGACAGACCACTACATTTAAAGTGACAACATTCATGACACAGCCAACAAACTATCATTCTTTCATCCTCGCTTTTTATATTACAATTTTTCAATAAACTTCAGGCCATAGTCTCACTAAAAACCTTTCTTACAATTTTTAAAACATTTCATCGTTTTCAGTTGTACATAAATTTCAACATCATTGAAGTGTTTTTAAATACCAGATTCATTCTTCAAATGTATAGGTGTTCCCAAAGGCCTAAGAGGTAACGATGACCACGTTTATAAGTCGCTTTATTTCCTCTATCACATCTTTATTAGAATCAATTTTTGTGTCCTATGTTGACTAGTCGATTTCCTATCGTCAAAGATATGATATTTAACAAACTGTTTTATACAGTTCACACGTCGCTGATACAATTTCATTGTCATCCGTATACTCCATGATTTTATAAAGGCTTTTAGTGCGATAGTCTCTTGGCATATATGCATATAACAAGCCGCATGACAGTCCCATATCTTTCCTGATGCCTCTTTTTGTACTATGGGAAACAGAGATGCACTGTCTCTTTCAATTTCAGAGATAATCTCTTAAAGTAATGTGTGATTTTTTAAGAGCCATAGGAAAATTGTTCAAAAAAAAAAAAAAACACATAAAATTCAGAAAAATTCATGAAATCTTTATTGGAATCGACAGTACGGTTCATATAATTCAATGTTTACACATTCATGATCATGAAAATGTTATCTTTGTTCTGTTCTTTCCAACATTTCGGCCGGTATCTCACGAATAAATGCTTCAATGTTGTCTTCCAATGTGTCAATTGAAGCGGGCTTGTCTGTATAGACATGAGCTTTAAAATAGCCCCACAAAAAATAGTCTAAAGGCGTTAAATCGCACGATATGGGCGGGCAATTGACCGGTCCCGAATGTTACGCGTGCTGTGTGAACTGTGCCACCGTCTTGTTGAAACCACATGCCATGCAAGTCTTTTGAAAGGCTTCAGGCTTCACACCTAAATCCTTCCGCAAAATTTTCCACGTTGTTGAGTAACAACCCAATTGCTACGAACAGCGACGGATCAATAATTGATGGTCTTCATTAACACTATCCGATACAGCTGCGATATTTTCTCCAGTTCGTGTTGGTGGTTTAATGTCCATCAAAAGAAATTTGATGCGAAATTTAGTTACAATAGCCCGAATAGCCGCTTCAGTGTGTCGATTAAACTGAACATAAAATGGAAGAAGCATTCCTAGAACTTTCTTAACAAAGTTCGCATTTTGATAATAAAATTCAATGATTCCCAAGCGTAATTGGTCATTACAACCCTTCAGTTAGGATTATTGACCTAGTTTCTTACACCACTTATGTTGTGTGCGTTAATTTTATACATGAGCGGCGGGACTTATAGTTTAAAGTCGTCTTCGAACAAAAGATTTTTTTGAGAAACTTTTCAAAGCGATTTTTATTTACTCTCAGAGTTTTTGCCAGAAATCTGCTGAGAGGAAATCGCCGAAGAAAAACTTTTTGTATTTTGTTTTTTGTCTGACCTGGGGCTCGTACCCTGGCTTTAAGTCTATTAAACCAACACACTACATACTAGGTTACGGCGACTTCAATTCATATTACTTAACATCGCTTTCCCCCAGTCTGTCACCTCTATGGCCTCATCGATGGATGGATCGGGAGGGAAGAGCAAAGACGTTGGGGGAACGTATCGCGTTGTTCTGTTTCTAGGCTTCTGTGGCCTGCTGTGGACGACAGGATCAGGAACAGATTCCAGCCGGACTATTGCAGGGTATGTTGCGATGAGGAGGGGTTGGAGACTGTCGAACATCTCCTCTGCAACTGCCCAGCCCTTGGTAGGCTGAGGCTGAGGACCCTTGGCAGGGCCTTCTTTGAGAACTTGAGTTCTGTGTCGAGAGCCGACATCAAGGCTCTCCACAGACTCATTAGCAGCTTGGGCTGGTTGAGATGTGCTAGGGCTTCATAAGTGTAGTCGCACTCTCAACCTCCGTTGTTTTTCGTTCCTCTGTTTCCTATTCTCCCTCCCCTTCCCTATTTTCCTATATCCTCCTTTTCCTTCCTCCCCTAAGGACAATGTACAATGGGTCAATTTGCACCTCCGGGTAATGTGCTTGTCTTGACCGACAGGAGCACGTCCTCTAACCTAACCTAACCTAACCTAACATCGCTTTTTTCTAAGGGTTGAATATTTTGAGCTGCCACTCCACGGGATTGGTTGTCAAGTGGATATCATGGATACTTTATTAAGACGATCAACAAATGTTGCTGCATATGATCTGCAGGTATGTTACTTTTGTGCTTTTTTCTGGTTACTTCACTATGAATCGTTGGCTCCCATACACCAGTCAAGTCATAATCAACGTAATATTTGTAATAACAAGGTAAAGCTAATATAAATTTGCTCATATGTAGCTGCTCGAAGAAACTCCGGCAGTGTTTAAAGCACTGCTTAATACAATTCGTTTAATGTTGTTAACATTGTTTACAACATGTTTACCTGTTGCAAGTATTTAGATTTTTTTTTCTATAAGCTCCTTCCTTTATAACATAACGAATAGATCCTTCTTATACAAAGACTAGCAATGATTTTAAATTGTACACCCCAGCTGTTCTTATATTGAATGGAATGTCCCATATATCTTATTTATTTGTACACATACATACAAATAAGTCTGTATATACTGCGTATACAAATCTAGTCTCGAGTAAATGCATGTGTTTCTACATGTCCCCATATACAGGGAGACAAATTAAAACATCCATAATACACTTGTTGTATTGTGTTATATGTTATCCTGCTCCATTCTATGTTATGCTATTCCATTCTAACGATTCTATCTTTCGTCGCATCTACACAATATAAACTCTGGGGTTTTTATTATTGTTTTAAACAGATTTTAAATAATAAAAAATAAAATCTTATGAAACATAGAGTGATACACATATGCATACATACATATGTACATAACGTTACGTGATGTAATAAATACATAGGATTTTATGCAAATGTATGGGAATTCATAATTATGCATGAAACAGGCTCTGGTCAAAGAAGTAAAAACCATTGTGGTTTGTTTAAGAAAAGTTTTAGGTTAGGTCTGGTTTCTGGGGTACCTTATTGTTCACAGGCAAGTTCACTGGACGGTCCTAGAAAAGGGTTTTAGATTTTGGATTTTGGAAAATAAATTGAAGTGTTAGAAATTTTAAAAATATCTTCTTAGTAATCAATTCCTATTTCAAACATATTAGCACATCCAGCAAATTTCAGTTAAACGTTCCTTTAAATCGTGGAATTTTTTTTTTTCTTTAATTTTTTGCTAGACTACGGCGACTTCTGGATAACACATACAGTATTTCCACGATTTACGTCGTCTCGTTTTACGTTGTTTCGATTAACGTCCACAAAAATTTTGTTCCCTTCAACTTCGATTTGAGTCGTCATTCGATTTATGTACGTCGCCTCTGTTGTTTATAAACAAAATCAGGGGAATTCCCTCTTTAAAAAATGTTCAATACACAGAATAAAAATTCAATTATTTTAGTTTTTTTTTTGTAAAATGTACATACAGTGGGTGACAAAACAATGGAAACTTTTTCAAAAATTTATTTTATGTATTCTAATCAGATAAAATTGAAAATTGGAAAGAAAAAAAATGAAAATTGCAGTTCATCTATATTATTGAAGTGTTGAAGCCTTCTACCAAAATGATGAGTGTTTACAGTTCTTGACTCAAAAAATTTTCTAATAATTTTTAAAAGTTCTGATTTGTTAAGACCATATTTATCATATATTGGTGCTTTTTTGCTGAAATATAACATTGAAATCGTTTTTTATTAATAAACAGCACAAATATTTTGCGAATTTCTTAAGAATATTTTAAATTTTTAGTACAATTTTGAAAAAGGTTCCGTTTTTTTGCCACCCACTGTAAATAAATGCATCTGATACTATTAGTTCTTTGAAATTCGATTTATGTCGTCTTTTTTCAAAACTGTCTACATTCAAAACTGTAATTAATTTCATATTTCTCCTATACACCCATACGTATACTTAATATTTAATTGCTTATGGAAATATCACTCATACGCCACATATAACATTAACTGGGTTATTCTGTCAGCTGTAATCAGACAATTCTATTGATATCAGCCCAAATGATTAAAAAAGTGAATTTATTTCTACAAATAATGAACCACCAGACTAAATATTTGGAAGCCACGTGGCATTAATCGATCTCAGAAGGAAACAACTTTTCATGGCAATTTTATTTTATTCTCAGAGTTTTAAACAGAAATCTGCTAAGAGGCAGTCACCGAAAAAATCTTTTTTTTATATTTCATTTGGGTACGATATGTCCTTCTAACAATCCAACACACAGCCTCCTAGCCTACAGTTTGTTACTGGGCTGAATCAATGTGTAAAAGTAGATAGCAAGCTTAAATGTTTAGCTCACAATATTAATTTGGAATCGCTAACCAAACCAACTGTGAAGCTTAGGAAAATTATAAATTGCTTTATGGTTACGCTATGGTAAATCGTCGTATGGTAGTGGATATTTTCTAGCTTATTCCCATACTCCTACGACTTTAGAAAATCTCACTAGAATAAATCCATCGAAGTTAAATCACTCGAACTTACATCGCCTTCACGTGACATTATCATGTCTTCAAACCACTCGTGCTGAATATCTAATAAGGCACCGTCTGTGCAACATTTAGAGTCATAGGGATGAAAACACATGCCATTAGTATCTAGATCATCTAATCTAAGTCAAAAGAAATTCATCATCAACCTATGTATAGTGTTCCCCGTTCACAGTTATGACGTAGCTAAAGCCGTGCTCAAAGAAATGTAGAACCATGACGACGCAAGCCTAAATCCACATCAAGCAGTCATATTTTCGTGATGCATTGTATTATCTAGGATCTTATGTCAATTATGTTTATTCACATACTCATTCATGATTGATGATGATTTTGCAATGAAAATCATGATCTGTTGCAGACTGTTGCATCAGAGCCAATCAGTGAACTCACAGCGTTGTATCTTGCCGTCCATGACAACTAGTTTGGCAGATGTAGCTTCAACACTATAGTTGTTATGTTGTAACTGTCAAAGTAGAGAAATCTGAATTGTTTGAAGACGCTATAGTAGTAGTATAGTATGTTGTGTATAGGCTTACTAAACGTGAAGCCATGGTTAAAATCTCAGGTCAGACATTTCCCGGCGTAATACTTATCTTTGACGGCACCCCACAATTAATAGTCCAACGGTGTCAAATCGCTACTCCGAGTACCGGTATCAGCTCTGTGGCTGATAATGCGATCTTCAAAAACAGGGCGCAAAACATCGAGTGTAGCTTCTGCTGTATGACATGTAGCGCCGTCTTGTTGAAACAAAAATTCATTCAACATGGCCCGATAACGATCGCCATTGATTGTAACGGTCACTCCTTGCTCATTTTCGAAAAAAATTGCCCAATTATGTCTCTAGACGAAAATCCGCACCAAACAGTGACTCGTTTTGGGTGCGTTGGCATTTCAATGCATGCGTGCGGGTTTTCTGTACACCAAATGCGACAATTTTGCTTGTTTACATACCCGCCCAGATCAAAATGAGCTTCATCTGAAAAGATGATTTTTTTTTTTTTTTGGCCAAAATCGGCAACTTCTGTTAGTCGATCGCAGGCCTACTTAGCGAAGCGAAAACGTATTGGGTGGTTAATATTCGTTCAGCGGAAGGATGATTATCTGTCAAACACATTCACGAAATAAGCATAAATACATACATAATTGGTCATTACAACCATTCAGTCAAGATTATTGACCTAGTTTCTCATACTACTTATGTTGTGTGTGTTAATTTTTTTTTGCATAAGTGGACCCCAGTTTAAAGTCGACTCCAAACGACAGATTTTTGAGAAACTTTTCATGGCAATTTTATTTTCCTCTCAGAGTTTTTGCCAGAAATCTACAGAGAAGAAAACGCCGAAAGTTTTTGTATTTTCTTTTGATGTCTGGCCTGGGACACGAACCCTGGCATTACGTCTAATAAGTTAGCACACTAGCTACTAGACCAAGGCGACTTCACGAAATAAGCACTAGTTGAAAAAAAAAACGTTAGATGGTGGACCCGATATATAATTAACACACACAACATAAGTGGTCTGAGAAGCTAGATTATTATGTTCTCTGAAGGTTGTAAAGAAAGTCACATAATAAGGAATTGGTTATCGCTAGATTTGTACAGTGCTAAAAGGTATTAAATGATTGAAGTGTTCAATTATAAATCAAAGCATTTCCTTTTCAAACACAACTAAAAGTGAAGAATTTTCGCCTAGATTGTTTCGAGTTTTTAAAAATAATATGTAACCGCTTTAGATTCATTTGTCATCTGTTCTCCACCACAGAGAATATTTTTATAGGAAGGTCCGGTAACTGCCACTTCTTCGAACAATCCCTTAAACTTAAACTAATTTTGTTCAAAATCTTTTATTTTAATCCCCCTGTACTTACTCACTTCCTTGCACAATTATTTTTTGGTTTCTAACTTACCTTTTAAGGCCCATTATTTCATTCTGCTTTTTTTGAATTTGAATTATTAACGTGGTAATGTTATATTAATTTACTCCATGACCTATAATCCTCCTCTAATATTTTCTCAAATACTCCTATTATATGGTCCTTTAAAGAACCTCATTTTTCTTTCTTTACTTTCACTTTCTTCTTCTTTCCAAATTCCTTGCCATTAATCATCATTCAACACTTAATATAAATTCCCTAAAAAAAACAAAATCCCAAATTGCAGTTAACAAATCAGTTGCTGGTTAAAAAGTCATAACATTAGAATTAATGGTGCGTGGTCCAACATTTTATGGCCACACACTGTAAATACTCAACCATGGCAAATTTGTATTTATTAGAGTGTCTAACTATGAACAACAAAAAAAAAGAAGCTTAAAAATAAAGTGTTGTATGTGTGCGTGTGTTTGAGAGAGAGAGAGAGGGAGAGAAAACCATATGGATACTCTACTTTACAACAACAACGACATACTTTATTACAGTTCAGCTTTGTACAGTTTAACTGTGTTAAGTTCATGTGTTTTATGTGTTTGAGTTTTCTGAAATGAAAGCAAAACCAAAACAAAATGAAATGAAATGGTTTGTAGTGAAACAATACGACAAAGTCCTGCAACAATTTAGAAAATATTACAACAACAAAAGGCAGGACACAAACACATACATACATACCATATAAATCCATATTGCAATTGTCCTTTAACATTATGGTCACATGGATTTAAAGCTTAAACTAAACTGGCTTTAAGCTTATTACCCGGGCATAACACAGGATAACATTACGCAGAGAGAGAGAGAGAGAGAGAGAGAGAGAGAAAAACAAACTTTATTAACACTTTTGCTTTGTTTGTTGTCATGATATCCTATCCCCCTTCCCCCCGTTCTCGCCCATACAACCTGTTGGAGTTAGAAATGAAAATCAGAGAGTTCTACAGAGTATTATCGTAGAGAGGATAGCAAACAATTTAAATTAAATTGTAACACGTTCATATAGAAAATTTAAATATTTTCTCTTCATTTTTAAAATCTTTAAACACGAATTTATTGAAGCAAACAATTATTTAGCAATTCACCATTACCAGCAGCATTTGATTCCAGTGAATTTGAATTTTTTTTCTCTTACTTTACATTTCATTTCCATAACAACTTGTGATGTTTCTTTCTTTCTTTTTCGCAGAAGTAACAACTTATCATGAATGGCGGTTACAAGTTAAATTTCTTCGCAACACCGTTGGTAATTCATTGGAAAAGAAGAAGACTCTGCCTGCAACTAAAATTTAAATTGTAAAATTCATAAAAGCATGACAACAACGTTTAATTTGGTTAAACGTTATCACGTATTCCATTCACTTCATTATAATTCTCTGAATAGAATGGTAAAGACATGTTTACACAGACGTTTACAACAAGACGAAGATGATTTGCTATTCCACGAAATGATGTTAAAATTTTATGCATTAGATCCTAACAAAGGAAAGCCATGTTGCGGGTTATTGCATTACTTCGAATCGATTTCCTTTCAAAGCTTAAAAGGCCATACGTCCTATGTGGAGCACTTTTAACATACACTGTTCATTAGTGCCTGATTAATTAGTTGCTTTATCCTTGCCTTAACTTCATATTTTCAATTTACTAAACGATTGTCCATAAATTTAAGCTCTAGTTCTGAAAAAATATTGATTTCAGCAACCTCCCCCCCAAATGTATTCTGAAAATAGCTGAAAATTGCCAATAGAAAGCTTCTCAAAATTCTTTCCTTTCTCTGATTTTAGGGGGAACTTGGGGACTGCGTTCACAACAGGCCGCTATGCGTGCTCAAGTGAGCTTTGTGATGTCAGAGCTACCACTCCGACCTAACCTAACCTAAGCTTCTCAAATAAATTCGTAATGTTCGAAGCTAAACTCTATATGAGTGACGCAAGAAGCTAAACCGTAAGCCTGTCTTAAGGGTTTTAATGGCCATGAAAGCAAAGGATTTGCTTGTTATTTTCATCCTGAGAGTTCACATTATTGCTCATTACATACTTAGATATAAAATTGGGCATTCTTTACAACCCTTCAGTGATAATTACGACCTAGCCTCTCATATCACTTATGTTGTGGGCGTCAATTTTATACATGGAGTGGCGGGACCAACAGTTTAAAGTCGACTCCGAATGACAGATTTTTGAGAAACTTTTCATGGCAATTTTAGGTTAGGTTAGGTTAGAGGACGTGTACTTGTCAATTCTGACCCTTTGTACTACGTCCTAGCTTCTCACACCACTTAAAATGGCAATTTTATTTACTCTCAGAGTTTTAACTAGAAATCTACTGAGAGGAAATCGCCGTGGAAATACTTTCTGTATTTCGTTTTGATGTCTGACCTGGAACTTAAACCGTGGTTTTAAGTCTAATAAGCCAACTCATTACCTACTAGACTAAAACACTACCTACTACACCTCATTAAAATATTAATAATCAGCTTTTACATTTACCAGTTGCGACCCTCGTAGCCACTGTTTGAGAATGTTTGATGAATTTGGAAAGAGTAGTTTAATAGGATGCCTGTGTTGGTGCAAATGAGGTACTGTGAACTTGCTTTAGGGGATCTAAGAAAGGCTAAGAGCTATGTAGACTAAGGTTAGGATAACAAGATGTACAGTGAGCGTCAAAAGAAAGTGTACATAAAAAAACTATACATTATTAAATTATCGTTATTTGTATTTTAAAATTGTTACATTGCCAGGGTTTAAAATTGAAACAAAAAAAAATTACAAAAAATTTCAAAATATTATTAAATTTTTTCGGGCACTCTCCTTAAGTGGTAAAAGTGGTGAGTTTGGTGATTGCTAGAATTTTATCCATAGTGTACATTTTCCTTTGACGCTCTCTGGACATTTCTCAATGTAGCATAGGCAAGAGTGGAGGTGTTTCATTTGCAAGATTTACGGAAACCAACGAAATATTCAAGACTATCTTCGAGACAGATGCCTACGCTACAGATATGCTCAAGGCGATTTGAACAGGTAAGGCAATAAACGCTACATACTGATATTATCTAACAATCAGGCCGTCCTCCGTGCACTCAGCTCATAAGAAGTTGACTCGACAATATTTTGAGTCTATTTGCACAAGCTAGATACAAGGCCAAGTGAGAAAAATCCAGGGAATGGATGACAGATAGATGAGTTTGGGAGGAAAGAACCTATCTGTGTAATAGGAACCAATGTTTGACAGCTTATGAGGCAGGTGTATACTCTTCGTAATTCAGATGAGTTTGAGATTACCCAAGCTTTTGTTGAGTTATTAAAATGAGAAGAAATTTGGGTCAAGCGTTAGACTATGGGGAAGCAATTTGAAATAGAACCCTCAGAAAACATTATTGAAACCCAAGTGGCATTTACTCATCTAAATGAGAGAAGAAATTTCTTGACTGCAATGAGTTATATTCATTAAATTTTTTGAGAAAACTCGCAATAATTCACTACAGACACTGTAAATAAATTTGTCTGGATTTTAAATTATTTTTCTTTACGTTTCATGGCTGCTTTTCTTTGGAATTTATTCAAATTAAGTATCTTCGTACATAGACTTATACGCACAGAATTTTTTAACAGTTCATAGGAAGTGTAACAATAGTTCCCAAGAAATTGCGGTAATGGTGGAGTAATGTATTGAATAAAATTACTTAAGAATAAAATTCTTTGGAAATACGTTTATGAAAATGAACTATTGTCTGTCAATTACATGATACTCGACAACACACACTAGTGTACGCTTTGTAAGATGCCTGCATACATGAATTGCCAAAGATCAACCAACACTGAGAGGATGGTACCCGTTCAAGTAAATATTTTCTTTAAATTGGTGGATGGATGAGAGAGGAAAAAGGAGATAATTCTAATGGACGTTACATGTAAAACTAGGTCTACTGTTGGGTGAATCTTTAAAACGAAAACGCTTCCTACAAACCACAAAACAACTCTTTGGTATTTTTGGTAAACAACTATCATTAATTCATTCTCATTTATTAATCGAGTGAAATGGTGTAAATAATGTACGATTTCTTTTAACTTTTTGATTCGAAAATGAAGGATGCTCAGCCCACAAACAATCTTACAATAGAGTTTTGTTTTTGTTCCCCAAAACTTTCATAGAAATGCGATAGACAAATTTGGGCTGTTGCTTTACCTCAGTCATACACTTCTACAAGTCTTGCAGCAATTCACTGCTATTGATGATGGTCCTTAAACTTTTAATGTCCATTCTTGATATATCCGTCACATCTCCTATTATGTAATCCAAATAGTTTCCTTCTTTTCCTAGACCCTTTAATCCTTAAACAAGTCTTTTGTTACATACGCAAAAGCAATTTTCATTTGGCATATTGCTTGTGTTCGAAGGTGTCCACTGCACGATGATTTTCAATACGTTCACCAAAGTAGAGAACTTCACAGGCTGCTTTCGCTTGTGTCACGTCTAGATAGTGCTTCTGCTTCGTAGGTTCCGGCTGTACCCGTAATACAGAGTACAACTCTGATATCCTATTCACGTTCACTGCGACTATTAATCGTTAATTTAGAGTTCAATGCTCTGATAGTCACCCAGCTATCAGAAGTATTCCAATATCCCGCGTATATATGTTTTCTTCTGGATTCATTTTTTTTTTTACGTCGAGGAGAGGTAAATTTATCTAACGGCACCATAGAATAAATTTTCGCATCCTTCATGTGCGGGGCGCTCACCCACTAAATCCTCCTCTCGTCTCGTGGACTTTTTGTGTCCACTCCGAAACTGCAATGGTATTACTTTGGAGTGGAGCCTTTTTGGCCCTTTAGTTCTTGTGTGATTATATCCGCATCCAGATTGCGTATCGAATGTTAAGGAGACATTCCACTATTCCATTCGTCCAGGTCCCCTTTTGGAATTTTATTTGACACGTGTGCCAGTGTTATCTATGCCGACGTACCTATGTGTTCTGCAGCCTCAAGATCTGTCTTCTTCAGTCTTAGAATGCGCTCCACGTAATTCGCCACTGAGATCCAACCCCGACAATGTTAGCGGCCATGATCGTTCCAATTACTGACGTCAGTACAGAGCGATAGCTCTGTCAGCATGGAAATTCAAAAACAGTGTGCTCTGCATCATCAATTACTTCCCCTTAGTCGTAAGGAGAGGCGGTCTTAACCATTCTGTGCGGATATTTTCTAAAATATTCATGACCCGATAGCATCTGTGTAACGTAGTAATTTACCTTTCCAAATTTCCGTCCAATCCATGGCCTTATGTCCGGAAAAAGTCTCGCCATCCTCATTCGTCTATCTTCATCATTCCATCATCATTGCCATTTTGAAATGATGTTTTCCCTAAAATTATGTAATTTCCGGCCGATTTCGCCATATAAATCTCTATCCGCTCAGAGGCCAGCAGATCCACGAGAAATGTACCAGATATCACAAGTACGACTAGGGCGGACACTGTACGATATCCTGACATGTATCAATACAAGTGAGTTTGTCCGCCTCGCCGGTAGCGGGATCATCCGGAGCCATGGTGTCACAACAAGTATTGTTAACACGCACGTCTGCAAAATTCTGCAGAGGTATGATAATACGATGACGTCGCCGTGGTCTAGTGGGTAATGTGTTGGCTTATTATATGAAAGGCCCGGGTTCGAATCCCAGGTCAGACATTAAAATATTTCTTCGACGACTTCCTCTCAGCAGATTTCTGGCAAAGACTCTGAGAGAAAAAATTGCCATGAAAAGCTTCTCAAAAATCTATCGTTCGGAGTCGACTTTAAACAGTAGATCCCGACACTCATGTATAAAATTAACGCACACAACATAAGTGGTGTGAGAAGCTAGGTCGTAATCCTGACTGAAGAATTGTAATGGCCTAGATAGTCTTATCTAGGAATCTTTATTTGTCAACTCTAAAAGAATTCCAGAAATCTAAATATAATCGTTCACAACCTTATGGATGCTTTCCTCCTTATGGATGCTTTGAATTTGTTTGAGAAGTCATATTCAGTAACTTGTAGTCGATACTTTTATAAGCTCCAAACACTCTTAGGATCCTTAAAACGACCAACATATATACTCGTATTTAAGACTTTACATAAAAGTACTGCGTAGAGAGTTGTAAGAATATCCTTAGTACCCGGTCTTTGTTTAGACCGCAATGTACCCTTAATAGTGTTGTAGGCAGAGATTTTTGTTTGCTTGCTGTTAGTTGTGAAGGCAGTAATCGTGCTCAGATAGTACTAGCATAGGATAGATTTAACTTTTGTTGCATGAATAAGGTCCTAGACATACTTTGTGTCAACCTCTATGAGTCTTTATTCATTCCGTTAAGTATATGTGTGGTAAAGAAGAATCATATATGTATATTATTTCTAAAGCACTTTTTTTTTTTTTGTCGGTTGCAAATAACTCCCATACCACCGCATCGAATTTAATGAATGATATCTCATTTTAAAGCTTATATCTAACACTAATGGCGAAAAATAATTAGAAATTGAAAAATTAATATTATAATATGTATGTAGATATGTGTGATATATTATGATTTCTAATATTTTTATACTTTTAATAAAATTTTTAGTAATTATTTTCATTTTATGTTACAAAAATGACAACTAACGGTGCGAAATATTCGTACGGGTCATTTAGTTTTTTTTTTATTTTTTAATGCGAAAGATAAAGACTACCCAGGTTAGTAAAAAATGCTTGATGTTGCAAGCGTGACTTCATAAAGTTGTTGACAAACTTAAAATCATGCACTTAGAAGAACAAAAATTTTTTTGTGTGCAATTTTACTAGAATAGAGTTGAAAGTATATATCTTAGGGTAACCTGTAAGTATCAAAATTATATGTGAAGTCTTATCAATCTGTCCAACCGATAAGAAGGTCAAAATATTAATACTTCAGTGTAATGTTGTTAATCTCTGTGTTAGCAATCAATCAATGTAGTTCTGTTTAATATTGAGTCTTCCTATCTTTATCCTTAACTCCATGAAAATTATTTCTGCTTTGACAATAAGAATCTTTAACGGTTATAATCTAATCTCTCTCTTATTTATATAAAACGTACCATTTGCCATTTCGAAATCATACTCCATTTCATTTCAAAAGAAATTATTAAAACGTCTTTAACTATCCGTAAAATTATTTTCTAAATAGAATGCAAAGTGGAGAATAAAAGGCGAAACGTAGCTACGTGTCGGTAAACTTTTTTCTCCTTTTTTTTCGCGTTTCGCGCACAATTCTAAAGCTAGCCAAACGAAGTTGCCGTTCCACTTTCAAGGCTTTTGTTTCAAAAATTTTTGTTCAACTTGTTGGGTTTTCTAATGTTTTTGATAATTATGCCACCACACGGACTGCTGATGATGATGCTGCTGCCACTGCAATACAATACACCACTAGTAACAGCATTAGCAGGACAACAATAACAACTCCGAAATTATATTCAAATAATGTACTCATGCTCAACAGTTCAAGTGCGACCAAGTGTTGAGGTGCCATAAATCGCTGTTTAACTTTTGACATTTTTTTTGTTTTTGTTCTGTTAACGAATTAAAATGAACGAATGACTGAATGAATGAATGACTGAATGAACTGAATGATTAAAGAAAATTATTCTGTCGACAACAGGGCGAAAGGTAACACAAAAATGAAATTCAATTGAAAACTTAAAATAAAATGATTGCAAAAGCTTTAAGACTCAGCAAAAAAAAAAAGGAAAAGAATCTCCTTTTATTTCCATGAAAGGAAAGGTTGATAATTTTCTTCCCTGATTTTCCTCCATATTTTTTCTTTTTTTTGCTTTTGATATTTTCTTGAAACGTCTGCAATCCAAAGTTTAAGTAGCGGAAGGAGAATAACAACAACAGCAATAACAACATTAACAAAATAGGAAAAAACGTATAAAATTTGTCCCTCTAATGCATTTAACTCAAGTAACAGGAGTAAAGTGGAGGTTAAAAACGTAAAAAAACAGCAGGAACACAGTGGGACAGATTGCTGTTGAAAGTTGCCATGGAAAAATATTCCCTCGTAGATTTTAATTAAAATAAAAATATATGTGTGTTTAGTTTTAATTAAAATTCTTTATTATTCGCACAATTCTGTGTACCACTATTCAAAACTTAATGTAAACAACAACAATTGCTTTTCTTTGTTATTCCTCTGTTTATACTCTTTGCATAAACAAAAGCAAACAAATATTCTAGAGATCTTTGTAACAGAGATCTTTAAACCACGATTTCTATTTTCAAATGCACCGCGTCTTCACACAAGATTGACTGAACTTCACTTACTCACTCTCCTGCTTTGTCTTGCCTTTTTTAAACAATAACAATTACTGGACAATTATTCGATAGATTACCCAGAAGTCAAAATGACCCATTTTAAACACGTCCTAAAGGAAAGAGAGGGAGAGGATAGTGAGGTTAGGTAAGTAATGAAGTCGCCGTGGTCTAGTGGGTAGTGTGTTGGCTTATTAGACGAAAGGCCCGGGTTCGTATCCCAGGTCAGACATCAAAACGAAAAATATTTCTTCGGCGACTTCCTCTCAGCAGATTTCTGGCAAAAACTCTGAGAGTAACAAAATTGCCATGAAAGCTTCTCAAAAATCTGTCGTTCGGAGTCGACTTTAAACTGTAGGTCCCGCCACTCTTGTATCAAAAGTAACGCACAAAATAAGTGGTGTGAGAAGCTAGGTCGTAAATCCTGACTGAGGGTTTGTAAATGGCCAAAGTTGAGTTATATGTAAGTAACGATGTAAGAGATGCACAAAATTTATTTTAAAAAAATTTTTTCCGAAATCCAATTTATTTTAGAAACACTGTGCCAACACTAAATGAATGTTTAGGGCAACGACTATAACAACATTGAGAAAAACAACCACTGTTGGCAAGTGTTTGTGAACAGATTGTTAAACAAAATTAGAGGGCAGCGTAGTAGTAGCAGCAGAAGTACAGCTAATGCACAGACAGTAGTAGTAGTGAGAGCAACATCATTGCAATACTTAAAGTTTGATTAACAAAGTTTAGGTGTTTTTTTTTATCAACAACAAAAACGCACAATTCTGTATGCCACTGTTCACAACTTAATGTAAACAACAACAATTGCTCTTCATTGTTATTCTTCTGTTTATACTCTTTGCGTAAACAGCAAGCATAAAAGCAAACAATTATTCTAGAGATCTTTGTAACGGAGATCTTTAAACCATGATTTCTTTTTTCAAATGCTCCGCGTCTTCGCACAAGATTGACTGAACTTCATTTACTCACTCTCCTGCTTTGTCTTGCCTTTTTTAAACAATAACAATTACTGGACAATTATTCGACATTAAATACGTCCTAAAGGAAAAAAAGGGAGAGAGAGAGGATAGTGAGGTTAGGAAAGGGAGAATATAAGAGATGCAACAAAATTTATTTAAAAAAAATTTTTTTTCGCAACAATTCTGTTTTAGAACACTGTGCCAACACTAAATGGATGTTCAGGGCTACGACTATAACAACAATTGAGAAAAACAAAAAACTATTGGCAAGTGTTTGTGAGACTAGATTGTTTAACAACATTAGAGAGGCAGCAGTAGCAGTAGCAGCCTTAACAGCAGCAGTTGAAGTAATAGCTACTGCACAGGCAGTAATAGTTAGCGAGAGCAACATCATTGCAATACTTAAAGTTTGATCAACAAAGTTTAGGTGTTTTTTTTTATTTAAGAAGTTTAACAATGTCTTCGATAAAGGCATCTTTTGTTAATCCAGTATCGGTTGCAAAGCACAATTATTTACGTGTTTTGGTACGTTTTTTTTTTATCAGCTAACATGCAAGCTGCCCAGCTAACCATAGGTACCGATTGCCATTACAGTCGAACCTCTATAATTTGAACTTCTATTACTTGAATTTTCTATAAGTTAAAGCACAGCAACAGCATCTTGGAGAGAAATGTCATCAGGTTTTGCTTCTTTAACTTGAAGTTCCAATAAGTTGAAGTTTTTTTCTGGATAATGGTGATTCAATTTATAGAAGTTCTACTGTATTATTTTTTATTGCATTGTGAGATGAGATATTTTCTTGATTTTTCTTTAAACATTGCAGAAAATAGTCTTTAAAAATGATAAACTCCGGCTGTTTACTTTTATTTTAAAAGGAGTTTTCTTTGCATTTTCAAACTAAAGCTGCTGACATGTTAGGCTTTGTTGGGTAGGGGTAGTGTTGATGGCAATAGTATTACGAAACGAGTCAAAGAATCAATAGACATTAGCGTTGATGTTTTGGCGGCAAACCAAACATTTGTTTTTCGTTCATTGATAAACGTTTTCCCTTCTGTCTTTGTATTGTTGCTGGAGAAACGATACTTTGTATGCGTTTGTTTTTCATTTCTCCTCTCTGGCTCTCTATGGTGATGGTGGTGGATGGTGGTGGAGGTGGTAGTAGTGATGATGGTAATGGCAGTGGTAATGGTGCCTGTATTTGCAAATTGGAATTTAATACACCGAACAGCACGTGTGGTTTTTTTCTGCTTCTGTTTTTGCTAACTTAGCCACCGCAACCACCATCAAAGCTGCTGTTGTTTAGCAAACGGCGGCTGCTTTGGCGGCTGTTGATGATTGGAAAGTTTAGCATTTCGAAATGCAGAAAAAATTGAGTCCATGGCATACCGGGTGTATAAAAATGTGTGTTTAACCAAAAATCGTTTTTCATGTTTCTTTTTTTCTTTCTTTCTTTTTTTTGTATTCAAATTGCTGACTGTGGCTGAAAAACAACAACAGCAAAAAAAAAATTCCAAGTCTTCTAAGTAAATATTCGTAAATTCAAGACAACCCCACTTGCTTCAAAAAAAACCATAGCTTTGAAGCCTGCTTGTATTCCTTCCTTTGGTTGTTGTTTTATATTCTTACTCTGTGTTATTTCCATATCCCATGGATTGTTGTTTCTTTTATATTCGCTTTTATAAAATTTACTGATGATGACAGGTAAATTTTCTTTATATTTGTTGTTCGAAACAATTTTTAAAAGTTCAAAAACAAACAAACGAAAGAAAAAAGTTACCACAAACGCTGATTGTCGATATCCAAAATAAAATTAAAAAAAAAAGAAAAAAGTAAAGGCGGTTAAAGCTTTGCTGAAAGTAAGAAAATAAAACAAGAATTTCGTTAAAGATTTCGAAAGATATTGATGCCGACAACTACACCCTTTATATGTTCATGCTTCAAATGTTCAAAGTTTAGCTGTATTCAGCTCCCATATTCAACAGGAACAGGAAAATGGAGCAGCACAGACATATACATGATCCCTTACATATCGATTGTAAATGCTTATGCGTATGTAACGAATTATTAAACAATTACTCACGCATGTATCGAATTATCTAAGCCTTGAATTGCATGGCATTCAATTATTAGAGATTAACTGGGTGCGTCAAATTCCCAAAAGAGGCAACAGGTGTTGAAAGACAAATATGGAGGCAAAAAGAACAATTGAACGTGTGTTGTTTGTGTACTTCTCTTTGGCAATTTATATGGTTGTGCTGCTTGCCGCAGCAGTAGAGCGGTCGAAACCAGTTGGGGTCTTCGACCAAAGATCATGCGTTGGATATATTCTGGTGGACTGCTCTGGACAAACAGCACAACGTCAAACTTCTTAATGAGGTTAGAAGGTCTGGGGCCATTTAAATAACTGGTGCCCTACGTATCACCCCCACGAAAGCTTCCTACTATGCTTCTCGCTAAGCAGGCGGCCTAGTTTTTTGCGACTAGACTTAATGTTCTCTCTCGTTTGCACATTGTACCTTCTGGTCACTCCACTACTCTGGAGGTTGATACGTTGGCCCCTATGAGCATAGACTATATCCCTGCTGAATATTGTCTTGACAGATATTTCCATTCTCTGATTCCGAAAAGGGAAGACTTGAATTCTAATACGGTCCTCCACCCGGAAGTATTGGATATGTACACCGACGGCTCTAAACTCGGCAATGGGATTGGAAGCGGTGTATACTTTGGGTAACTGGACCTGAATATTTCTTTACGTCTGCGGAACTACTGTAACGTGTTTCAGCTGAGCGGTCAGCTCAATGGATCCTCGCCAACGATGCTCCTTTCACTCGTGTCTCGGTTTTTTCTGATAGTCAGGCTGCGATAAGATCTCTTTTGGGTTTCATGAATAACTCCAGGATCCTTAGCAAATGTCGCGGCTGTCTCGACCTTCTTTCGGGGCGCTTTACCAGTGTCTCTCTGGTGTGGGTCCCCGGGCACAGTGAAATTCCGGGAAACTATAGGGCTGACGAGCTCGCCAGAGCCGGTGCAGTCCTTTCGAAATCCTCTTCTGTTGAATTCGGTATGCCACTTGCCTCTGTCAAGTTATGGAGATCAAGGATGCAGAGACTGTTATTCACTTTCTTTGCCAATGCCCGTCTCTTGCTAGGTGTATATATGGGTTATTTAGCTCCCCATACCTTGTTAGCTTGACGGAGCTATCATCTATTGATATCAAGGAGATAGCTTCGTTCATCAAACTTTCTGGTTGGTTTTCCAGTGCTGGGTAGTCGTGCTTTTGTTGTTCAGCCCTTGCGCTTACCAACTTCTTCCTTTTCCCTGATTTTGGTGGAACTTGGTGAGCACAGGGACTGCGTTCACCCGTGGCATTACAATGGGCCGCTATGCGTGCTCAAGTGAGCGTTGTGATATCAGAGCAACCACTCCGACCTAATCTGACCTATTTATAAGACATTCATAGTCGACTTTAAACTGTAGGTCGTAACCCTGATTGACACCAACCCAGTACTTCAGATTTTTTGAATTTTCAGTTTGGGGCATATGTGTTCCTTTGGTCGTTAAAGGGTTAAATAAATTTCTAAATTTAAAACAGAAAACTAACACAATAAGCCAATAAAATACATGAAAGGCTGTTTATGAGCCAAAAGAAAGGGGGCGATTGAAATACAAATCCAATCAATATAAAAAATGTCTGCCGTTGACAACTCGTTGTTTGTTTTTAGTTGTCAAGCGTGTATTTAATTGTAGCAATTAAAACTAACATCAATTTAACAATTAATTCAATCAATTTTATTGTTAGTTAAAACTCATTCAAGTGTAATAAAGAGGGCAGAGGTATTAAGAGGGTTGTTATTAACAGTTGAATTACGGGATAAAATATGACGAAAAGATTGAATGCTAGTGAAGGCTATATGGAGTTATTGCTGGTGCTTTTGCAGTAACAACATCTACTGATAGGGCAATAATTGTTTGACCAAAAAACCCAGACGCTTTATTACAAACTAGGTAAGTTTGTTATCTTAGAGAACACAAAATTTTGATATGTTGGAGTCGCCATAGTCCGTAGTGTGTTGGTTTATTAGACGTAAGGGCACAGTTCAAACCCCAAGTCAGACATTGATAATATGAAGAAAGACTTCTTCGTTAAATTCTTTTCAGCATATTTCTGTCAAAAGCTCTAAGAGTAAATAACGGGTAATTTTTTAGCTATTATCGTTTTGGCAACACTGGTTTAAACAGCTCACGCATGTTTCGTGATTTAATTCACAGTCAAACATCTTCAGTTTGGTCTATAATTTAACCATGAATCGTCTTACCAACGAACAACGCTTACAAATCATCGAATAAAGCTACGCGCTTCTTCAATTTTATGGTCAGTTTAGTCGATCCACTGAAGCGGCTAGTCGGGCTATTGTGACTAAATTTCGCATCAAATTTACATTTTTGGGCATTAAAGCACCAACAGGCTTACGTAGAGTGCGAACGGAAGAAAATATCGCAGCTGTATCGGCCAGTGTTAATAATGACCATCAATTATCGATTCGTCGCCGTTCGCTGCAATTGGGCCTGTGTTACTCAACAACGTGGAAAACTTTGCGGAAGGATTTATGTGTGAAGCCTTGCAAAATACAGCTGGTGCAGCATTTTTGGTGAATGGTCCACTTCTTTATCGAAAAATTGTGTTTAGCGACGAAGCTCATTTTTGGCTCAATGAATACGTAAATAAGCAGAATTGTCGATTTTGGAGTGAAGATCAGCCAGAATCATTGCAAAAGCTGCCAATGCATCCAGAAAAGTCACAGTTTGATGCGGTTTATGGGCTGGTGTCATAATTGGAATGTACTTCTTCAAAGATGCTGCGAATCGTAACGTAACTGTGAATGCTAAGTGCTACCGTAAGATGATATCCAACTTTTTCTTGCCCAAAATGCAATAGTTTGACTTGCATGATATGTGGCTTCAACAAGACGGTGTCACATGCCACACAGCATGCTTAACGATGGAGTTATTGACAGGCGAGTTCGGTGAACATTTTATTTCACGTTCGGGATCGGTCAATTAGCCGAATAGATCGTGCGATTTAACGTCTTTAGACTATTTTTTGTGGGGGTATTTTAAGGCTAATGCCTATACAGACAAGCCCGCTTCAATTGACATATTGGACATTGAAGCATTTATTTGTGAGATATCGACCGAAATGTTGGAAAGAGTATGCCAAAATTGGACTAAGTGGATGGACCATTTGAGACGTAGTCGCGGTCAACATTTGCATGAAATAATCTTCAAACATTAAATTATTTGAACCGTAATATCGATTCAAATAAAGATTTCATTCATTTTTATGAATTCTATGTGTTTTTTTTTTGAAAAAATTTCCTATAGCTCTTAAAAAATCACCCATTACAAAATTGACTTGAAATGACTCACAAAAATCTGTCGTTTGGAGTCGACTTTAAACTATAGGTACCTGCACTCATATGTATGTATATATAATTAACACACAGTACATAAGTGGTCTGAGAAGATAGGTTGTAATTCTTCAAAGGGTTGTAATGACCCATTATGTATGTGTGTATGTCAGAGATCAGCAATAAATCGTTTTTCCGCTACTCATAAGCACTCATGAATTGAAATTTAACTACTCTGATTCATTCGTACTCGCTACAAGTATAAGTATAAGTAGTAATGAGTATGAGTACAACTTTAACATCAAACTCACAACATTCGAAATATGTTTGATTCATACGCCTACTCGTTCTGATTCATAAATTTAAAAAAAATACTTATAATACTTATAAGTGATTCGAGTGATTAGACTCATTCATCAAAATTGACAGCATATACAAACAAAGAAGAAAGGAATGATAAAGACAACAAGCAAAGCATACAAGTTAATATACCACATATTTTATATTTCTTAATTTATTATATTTAAGTTTTTAGTTCTAAGAATTATGTTAAAATTAATATTATAATAAGCCTACATAGTAGGTAGATAATAATAAAGTAAATTACGGATGAGCCTACATAGTAGGTAATTGTTAATTAGGATATAATAATAATTGTAATAATAATAAAGATAATGATAATGATAATTAAGTTTAAGAATAAGATTAATATTTTTTCCCTATGATCATTTGTTTGTTACAGTTACTTTTCTTCTTTCGATTTTTTAATTTCAATCGAAAGTAAGAACACAATATAAATAATACCAACAGCATATTTCAAAGTCATTAAAGTCATTCCAACTGATGACTTTCAAATGATCTTACATTTATGTTGTTGGTATTCTTTGACATTCAATAGTTATTTTTAAATTTGGTTTTTTTTTATTCTTTCTTTTATGTTGTAAATTACTGTTAAATTCTGCTACTGCAAACAAATGATCATGGTTAAAGGGTAAATAGAATTAAGATTTAGTTTATTAAGCAAATAGGCTTCAATAAGAACTGACCATAGTTCGGTAAATAATTAATTTCAAAAAAAAAAGTAATTTGTAAAAATGGAAAAGAGAGTATAAAAATATAATAAAAACATAAATGTTAAATGTAATAAAATAATTTACACACAATCTTCTTGTGAGCATAGTAGTGTTCGTACGTGAATCATACTCATTTGGTGGTTCGTGTAAATGTTAAATAGAGACGAGTCGAAAACAATAACATCATGCGTATTGTTAAGTATGAATACGACGAGTATTTTGAGTATGATATCAAAATAAGTATGAAAGCGTATAAGTATCTGATATTATAAGTATGACTCACGCCTACTCATCATTTTGAATACTCTTATTGCTGATCTCTGGTGTATATATTCAATAAAAATAAGGAAAGAACTTTAGGCGGCGTTCAAAGGTGTTTAGGTGTAGTGTTTTGGACCTGGCCAACAGAAATACTCCAAAGCTACGATATGAGAAGATCTGTTTTACAACTGAATCAAATACAGATAACCCTGACCGTTCTCCTTTGCAGTGTAATTATTAAAATATTTCTTTGTATTCTTGTGACGAAACCCATAGAAAAGTTCTGTAGTTTGTTTGTTCATATTCTTTTATTATGAAAATTTCGATTTAATTATTCTGTTTACTTAACAATTTTCGTTTAGAAAACCAAACCATCCAATAGCAGCAGCAGTTAAACACTTAATATGCATTAATTCTACTGCTTCTACTGCTATGGTTTTCAATTTTATAATTTTTTCTAAATCAATTGCTATTTATTCAGGAAAATAAAAAACTTTAGACAAAGGGGGCGGGGGAGGGGGTAACGAGTAGAATGGGCGACAACTAGGAAAAAAAAAAGAAATGGAAACAATGGAAATAAAATCATCATCAAGAGAAGCAGCTAAACTTTAAGCCAAAGGATTTAAGCAGCCATGAGTGGAGGAGACAAGGCACAAGGGTATATTGAAGTTGAGGTCGTCGTGGTTATGGCAGAAAATTAGGAAAATAAAAAGGTTTTCCTTGTTTTGTTTGTTTTGTTTTGTTATGAAAATGAGGAATGAGAGCTTAATTATAAATTCCAAATAAAATAATTTCGTTTCTTCCTTTTTTTTTTTGATTTGTTCTAGAAAGTACAACAGACGTTAAGTTCAACGTACAAACAAAATCTCAAAAATAATAATAAACTTTAGAAATTTTATTTTCCATTGTATTGTTTCATGGTACTCATTTGTTTTACGTGAAATTTGCTCCTTCCCTCCCGCTCTCTCTCTCTCTTTGTCTCTTTGTTTAATAATTATTTGCAAATGATTTTATTCTGCACTAAAAATTGTAAAGGATCGCTTGAAAATTAAACCAAAAGCTCCGTAAAGATGTAAAGGACAAGGTAGGTAGTGTAAACACAGCTAAACACTGTCACAACACAAATAATAATCGTATAACGGAACTTAAAAGGTGTATTAATAATGTTATGGCAAAACGGAAGTGGCATAATTTGCGTTGGATGTTCAGCGTTAAAGGCTTTTCATAAAAGCGCCGGCACACTGCACACAGCACACGGCCAAATGGAATTCATCATTTTGACATTTTTAACTGGGTTTCTCTCGCTCTCTGTTTTTGATTATCTTTGTAAATGGAATATAAATTCTTTTTTGTTGTTGTTGTAACATGTTGTAAACAATAATCATTTGAAAATTCTAATTTCAACGCCTGACATTAAGTAGCAGAATGAGATTGATGAAGGGTTGTCTTTTAGGAACACTACGGTATCATACATATAAGCATTTGGTTGCTTAAACTGTTTGTCACATACACACAATATTAGATAGAGATACCCTTAATAATAGTCTTAAGGCCGGGTTAGCCAAACGTCCACCAAAAGGAACGGAACATTCGTTTGTTTTTAGAAAATAAAAATTAATAACCGTACCGTAATGTAACTTCAGCAAGCATTACTCTTTAAATGGTTAAAACGAATGAACGTTCCGTTGCATGAACGTTTGACTAACCGGGGCTTTAGTTGTAGTGATGTATTTGCCACCTTTATACCACAAACAAGTGCAGTCAGACATGACTGGTTTAGGTGACCCAGGATATCTTGTAGTACCGTTATATCCTCCGATAGTTATAGTCAACAATTGATGCAATTTTATCTATAAAATGAGATCGAAATAAAGGTAACGGCAAATGAGCCTCTACAAGGCAGTGATCTCCGCCAATTCGGCTAACATATCAAGATGAACCAAATTCCGATAGAGGCAGGTCTTTTAAATGCTTTATTTATCTTGGTCGAGTCACCACAAGCAAGAAAAACATTACTCAACGAGATTTCACTTGCAAGAAGCAGTTTGTGCCAGTCCAAGTTTGGTTCATTTAGTATATAACATGATTTTAGCTAGAATGTAATGTATGCATATCGTTAGTGATTTATTCCCAGAACTTTGAAAGAACATTACCGCATTGTTAGCAAAGCACTAATAGCGCTCTCCAATCCAACATAAAACATTATAATGTCACGACTACTATTTGGGATGTTATGCAGTATGCTATACAGTATGCTATCCAGTATGCTATCCAGTATGCTATCCAGTATGCTATCCAGTATGCTATCCAGTATGCTATTCAGTATGCTAAGCAGTATGCTAAATATGCTATGCAGTATGCTATTCAGTATACTAAGCAGTATGCTTTGCAGTATATTGTGTAGTAAGTCATGAAGTATGCTATACAGTATGTTATATAGTATGCTAAGCTGGATGCTATGCAGTATACTAAGCAGTATGCTATGCAGTATGCTATGCAGTATATTAAGCAGTATGCTATGCTGCATGCTATGTAGTATGCTATGCAGTATGTTATGAAGTGTGCTATGCAGTATACCGCAGTTTGCTATGCAGAATGCTATGCAGTATCCTATGCAGTATACTAAGCAGTTTGCTTTGCAATATGCTATGCAGTATGTTTATGCTGTATGCCATGCAGTATGCTATGCAGTATGCTATGCAGTATGTTTATGCAGTACGCCATACAGTATGCTATACAGTATGCTATCCAGTATGCTATGGAGTAAACTAAGCAATATGTTGTGCAGTATGCTATCCAGTATGCTATCCAGTATGCTAAACAGTATGCTAAGCAGGATGCTATGCAGTATACTATGCGGTATGATATGCAGTACGCTAAGCAGCATGGTAAGCAATATGCTTGCAGCATGCTATGCAATATAGTATACCGTATGCTATATGATATATTTGTCTCCCAAAGCGGTAATAACACTGTAATAGTTGTTCAGCCACCATTCTTGAAAAATTATTATATATCGGATCTTTCAACAAAGACTTCCATACTTTGAATGGTGATAACGGCCATCTTGTTGAAATTTCATCTGTCAAATTGGTTGTCATTCAACCAGCTTCTTTGCTAAATTACCAATGACTGAAGAAAAATAACGTTAGGAAACGCCTGATGTTCACTAAATGGGTTCTGGAGTAATGAATCCTAATTTTCATGGAATTCACCATAGAATTTAGCGATGAGTACCATTTTGTGGTGTACAGGTCTGTAAAATATAAATTTGGTATATGAGGGAATGAAATATTATCAAGCCATGGGAAAACTTACGAGAATCTTCCAGAAGAAAGTATTTGGATAGGAGGTACAAAAGTCGGGACACAGCAATACTATTTGACTGTCAGGCCGCATTCGAGCACTTAAGGGGATAAATCGCAGACAGTATTTGACTGCTTACGGGAGCTGGATAGCTAGATAGGGAAAATAAGTTTACCCTCTGAAGGGTTCTAGATCGTGTAAGAATTCTTGTCGATGAAATAGAATACGATCTGGCTGGAAGGACAATTGGCGTATGGGACCGGGAATTATTTATGGTATGTTAAATTCAGGTCTCTTCTCAAACCAAATGGGTATAAGGCTATCTAAACTATTGTAGGGAAATAACAAAAAGCGGAAATCTATGTCATGTATCAGACTATCAAGAAATAACATAAGGTTGTCTTTTGATAATACACTGTAGACTCGTAGTACACCAACTTAGAAGGAAGTTGCCTCAAGACCACCAAAAAATATTCTGTGACAGTGAGAAATATATCTAAATTGCTGTGTTAAATTAAAATAGGCCATATTGACTTCCAATAAAATTTTAAAATGTTACATGCAACAGCACAAACTCAAACTACCTCCCTTATATTCAATCGTATCAAATATTTTGAACATGATGTCAACAAAATCATTCCTGTTGTCGGTTGTCATCAACAATATTTTCTTTTAGAACAGAGAAAATTTTCGTAAAAAAATTTAAAGAACAGAAAAAAAAGGTTTGAGTTTAAAACAAAAGAAATTCTTTTATTTTCATTTTCTGTGCTTTTCATTGTCTCCAGTTCTTTTTAATTTTATTTCGTTTCGTTTTTCAAAAATATTTTATTTCATTCTCTTGGTATTTTTTTTGTTTTTTTTTTGTTTCTTTTTGTTTTTCATTTATTTTTCAAGTATTTTGTGTGTTATTTTGTCCTCCACTTTTAATTTAATTAAAAATTTTGCGGTAAATGATTGGATGCAGGATTTTGTTTTCTTTTTTCGCAGCTTATTTGTTTATCAGAGAGATTAAAAATAGGTCGCACAGAAAATAAAATGGAGAGACAGTATGACATGCCCTTAAGGATTTGATGAAAAGCTAGGAAAAAATCTGAAAATTAAAGGATTATATTCAGAGTATAGGAAAATCATGGATTTTGATTTGTGATCTTTAAAAATATACTCAGAACAAGACTTCCAAATTGTGAAAATAAACTTTGAAAAAAATTCTGAAACTTCTGAAATAGACGTTGTGCTGTCTGTTTCACGATGAACATAATCAATCTAGTGAGGAAGCCCTTCATGTATTTCTTAATTGCTTTCTACCTAGTTTTACTCTTCTCGATTCAAAATCATCAGCAAAACAAAGAGATGTGCGCACCGAAGAGAGTATAGTACTGTAGCGCAACGATTCGTCGTTGTTCTCTGCATGTTGACCTTCAATTGCATAGAAAATTTTTACATAAGATTTTGGTTTACTTTCTTACTTCATTGGACCTTGCAACGCTTTAGTAAGGGCTACAACCAGTCTTCTGACCTCACCCATGTTGTGTGTGTTACATACAAGCGGCGGAACCTACAGTTTCAAGTCGACTCAGATTTAAGAAGCTTTTCTTGGCAATTTTATTTTACTCTCACAGTTTTTGCCAGAAGACTGCTGTGAAAGGAAGACGCCGAAAGAAATATTTCTTGACATTTTGATTTGTGCGAGATTTCTGTGCCTTGGTTTGATTCACATACTCGCGTCTGTTAAGCCAACTTACAACCTACTAGACTATTGGCTAAATCGTGATTTACGTGCCTGTACAATTATCGGCTGCTGATTTACATCGTGATTACATGATTTACCCTGCTTTGAACTGAAATGTCCAGTGGAAGTTTACTACCTTGACCGAATAAAATAATTATCAGCATAAGCAAGGTCCCTGCTATGTGGCCGAGCGTTGTCATAAGTTCCTATCATGTCAAGAGAATTATGGCCTAATAACTGGTTTCATAGTCCGGCCGTTTTTCGGTCAAGACTAACTCGTAGTGGATCATACCCTTCTGATCCCACTAAATGTAGAATATTGGTTTAGAGCAATGAATACTCCAGTTAGCCACAGCTTTTGCTTGTGATTTCTTACCCTTGGGATTGTTGTAAAGAATATAGTCTCTAGTGAGAATTCAATGCAAAATGATTTATTTCTTAAGGTATGGGATATCAATAATGGAATTCAAGTATGCAAGGTGTATTCATCTATGACACCTCGCATATAATTTCTGTATAAACTGCAGAGATGTGGAAGAGGATGAAACTGTTCTTCACTTGCTGGTAAAATGCTTAGGCATTTCGTTGCCTACTACATGGATAATCTAGAGGAAACTGCCAAGGATTTACAATGCCGGCCTGAGTCGTTTCACCAGAAGCTCTGAATTGTTCTATGGCTAAGGAATAATCCACATTTGACTTCATTGTGTAGACACTCACGTACCTACCTACCTAACCATATTTGAAAGGCTATTTGCAATATCAGTGTAAGGCTTTCAGTCGTGGGTAGTATTACCCATACAACATTTTTATGTTTTTACCCTTTTTAAAAACGTTAAAAATATGAGTTCGTAAATTGCAAATAAAATAAAAATAATTTTGTGTTTAGTTTTAAATCAATTCTTTATTGTTCGCACAATTCCGTGTGTCATCCTTAAAGATTTGACTTAACCAACAACAATTTGCTTTAATTGTTATTATTCTTTGCACTCTTCTGCGAACACATTAGCAATTGTTCAATAGATCTCTATACGGAAATCTTCAAATCACAATTATTCTCTTCACACGCAACTTGTTTTTACACAAGACTGACTGAATTCTTTTTGAACTCACGTGTCTTCACACACGACTGACGGAATTCTTACTGAATCACAGCGGTCTGAAGAATGCTCTTGTATGAAAATTTCTTCGCAAAATCTTTATTAATGTAATCAAGTCGCTTGCAATGTTGTTGTTGCCTGTTTATTTTTTATCTGCTCTTTTTATAATGCATTTTGTTGTTGGTTGTTTACTTCTTTGTCCCCATATTTTTTTTTTATTCTGATGTTGTTGCTATATTTTTGTTTATTCAGTGAACAGGTAAACACGCCTATTAGTTTGTTTTTGCAGGTGTTGTTTATCATTTTTATTACACCATTTCCATTTTCGTAACAATATCTACGTACATACATACATAATTGGCCATTGCAAGCCTTCAGTCTGGATTAATGACCTAGTTTCTCACAGCACTTATGTGTGTGCATATTTCATTCATAAGTGGCGGGCACCTACAGTTTTTGAGAAACTCTTCATGGCAATTTGATTTACTCTCAGAGTTTTTGCCAAACATCTGCTAGAGGAAAATCGCAGAAGAAATACTTTTGATATTTTGTTTTGATGTCTGGGCCTCCTGGGGCTCCGATCCTGGCTTTACGTTCTAATAAGCCAGCACACTACCTGACTAGTAGACCATTATAACCTTTCAGTAAAGTTTTCGACCTAGTGGCCTACACCGCTTAGGTTGTGTGTGTTAATTTTACACATGTGTAGCAGGGAGCTACAGCTTTAAAGTCGATTCCGAACAGCAGGTTGTTATTTGTTTTTTTTTTTTTTGTGAGAGGCCCTGCTGAGAGGAGTCCGCCGAAGAAATATTTGTTTCAATTTCGCTTTGGTTGGAGATGTCTAACTTGGAGTTTGAAATTGAAACGGGGGTCTCAGTCTAATAAGACAACATATTACCTACTAGACCAGGGCGACTTCCTAATATTCCAGTTATCATAATTGGACTGAAACCTTTAAAATCTTGTGATTATACGGGTTACAGGGTAGAGTTAGTATGAGGGTAATAGAGGGTAAAGTATATAAATGCACTAACCTTTCATATTTTAATTATGAACAGTTTGCATTGAATGTTCTACGTTTACAACATTAATTCTGGTTAAAAAAAAATACTGCAACAACGCGCAGTCTTTTTAAGGTCAAGTCATGACTAATTTCTCGTAAAGATCTTCTAAAACTTTACAAACAAAAATCCATCCTCCCTTCCCATAAATAAATGAATCACATCTTCATCATATGGTCCACCACATATTCATCTTTTGTTATTTAATACAAGAACCTTAACTTTCTACCGGGAAACTACCACATTCAATTTATTTTCTCTCTCCCTCTCTCTCTCTATCTGTTCTATTTTTCATCTTCTTTCCTTCTTTTATTTGCCTTAAATGATTAAAAACCCATCAACAGGAAAAATAGTGGTCGAATTAATTTTCTTTAATTAATTTAATAATGTACCACCACCACTATTTTTTTTCTTTTAGTTGTTGTTGTTGTTATTATTTGTTTTAATACACCATACACCATACGATTGCAGACGATATGAATAAAAGACGAATGAATGGATGGATGGAGAAGTATGAATGGAGGAGAGGAGAGAAGGGAAGACGAAGACGAAGAAGAGTTTTCAATGGCTGGTAAACATTCATTATATTTACTCTACACTTTATTGATTGTGCGGTATACATTTCTCGGGATTTAGTTTTAATTTACTTTAGAAAAAGCAATACATACACATAGATAGATAGACACATACATATATAGTTTTATACACTCATTTAAAACAAGTAACTGTGAAGTAGCAGAAGTGGCTGCAATTGCAATAGCAGTACGAGTAGTAACAGTAATAGCAGTTGCACAAATAGAATGAAAAAAAGACAGACAGAGTTTGGAATAGAGAGGGTGTGACTGAAGAGGAGTAGGAGAAAAAAAAGGAACAGAATTAAATCTATCAAACCAAATAAAATAAAAGAATAAATTGAAGAATACAGCATAAAAGAAAAGTAGTTTTAGTTGAGTAGAGAAAAACTAAAGCACAGTTCACATAAAATCCGGATACTGTCGACAACTACAGTTTAAAGTCAATTCCGAACTACAAATTTTGAGAAACTTTTTCTTGGTAATTTTTATTTCCTCTTAGGGCCATTTTTTGGGTGCGAGTTTAAACTCAAGATTAAGTTAATCTCCAGTTAAACTTCGTTTTCAGTTTTTGAGTTTACTTAACCCTCACATGCCCGATGATGCGTATATGCAACATTATGTTTATGAGCGTCTAACTACCACTATTTTAAATAGTGAGTAATTAAAAAATAAATCCGGCATGAAAACATTATTTAGTTTGTCTGTAATAATTTTATAAATGTAGTGTTGCGTATATGCAAATTTGGTCTATTATGGTAAGTTTTGAAAAATATAAACTTATTTTTGTATGAACATTCTAAGATGCGCCTGAACGGTTTGACTTTGGCTGAAATTGAAAAATTTGTCAACTTTGATTGGGATGATTCGGCTGACGAGGAAAATGAATAAGAAAAAGATGATAATAAGAGTGTGCAACTAATTTTAAACTATACAGGTAAGAACCCTATGAGTGAATACAAGGGATGGTGCCGCAAAGACAAGAAATTTATACCTATATACCTCGTCCATGTATAGTTGAATTCTATAACAAGCACATGGGAGAAGTTGACCTTGCGGACATGATGCTTGAATTGTACAAGTCAAATTACAGTTGTCGTAAAAGAGATAGGTCATCCATCATCACTCCTATTGACAATTTGATAATGACTTCTGGAACTTCATTACCTTCTCCATCGATCCCGTCATCATCAGCTCCTTCTACGGGTTCTGAATCAATGCCCTATGAGGGGGTGAGTGGTTTAACGATTTCAAAATAAAAATAAAGATTTGCGACATTCCATAATGCTAAAAATACTCAGGTGGGTTCACCATTTCACTATGAATAGAATAGGTGAGATAAGGTACCGAGCATTTTAAACGAAGAGGTCCCACTTAGGCCAGCATTTAAGCCAATTGCGATACTACAGTTAGTTCTACCTGGGGATTAAACATTCCCTTGGGAAAACCAATCAGAATCCAAAATTAATCTCCCCATTGCAGCAATCTTCATCTTCAAGAAAGCTCGTTTAAATTTTTTAAAAAATGGGAATTCGAAAACATCCGTCGCTTTATGAGTAAGGGGCTGGTACATGAGGTGAAAGACAGTCTCTTCGTCAGACTCACAGGTCCAGCAAGAATCATTTGTCCGAATGCCGAGTCTCTTGGCTTGCCTAGCAAAAGAACACTGGCCCATAAGAATCGTTATTGTGCAATGGGTGGTCATGCGACTTAATGGTAAAAGGTAATCGGTCGTTTTGTCGTCCATACGTGACCAACAGAGATTGGAAATATTACGCGGACCTTCGTTTTATCAACCAGATTGAACTTCCCCGATAAAACAATTGGAAAATATTGGAATCAGCTTAGGCAATCGTCTCTTGTAACATGTTCCTTATCAACCTCATTAGCAAATACATTTTCCAACAGTATCCCTATGTACAATAATCACTACAAGAGTTACTTTTAAATGATTCGCAAGTTCTCTGAGAAAACCCTTAGCTTTCATAAGCAAAATAGACGTTAAAACTAGGTGATTTAGGAGATTAACTGCATTCTGGCTGTTCGAATAAATTCGTAGATTTTCAGTGAAAATCCTGCCACTCTACAATGGCACTACCTCGCTTTCCAAATTGTCATGACCATCTGCTTGGAAAACACCGCAGTGATCAAACAACTTATAAGAAAATTTCATATGAGAACCCTTAATAAATATACCACAGCCTACCCTGCTTGTTAACTTTAAACCTTCATGGTATTATTGGCAAACTTGGGATTTTTACATCAGAAGTGTGGGATTTTAATCGTAAAATGGAATGTTTTATTCAGAAAATTGTAAGGAGTAATGTCCACCTAAAATAGCAGCATATCCATAGTCCAGATTGTCATAGGGGAGTCAATTAACTATATTGCTACGTAGATTGCAAAGAAAATAAAATTAAATTTGTGTTTAATTAAAATTCTTTATTGTTCGGACAATTCTGTATGCCACTGTTAACAACTTGATGTAAACAACAACAACTGTTATTTCTCTGTTTATACCCTTTACATAAACAATAACAATTACTAGAAAATTATTCGATAGATCTTTATAACGGAGATATTCAAACCACAATTACTCTCTTCAAACACACCACGTCTTCACACAAGACTGACTGAACTTTTACTAACTCAGTGGCCTGCTTTGCTTTGCTTTGCCTTTTAATTATATGGCAAAGTAAAAAGTCTGATGAATATTCTTGACTTCGACTTCTCGGAATCTCTATAAATGTAACATCGTTTTGTTGGTATATTTTTGTTTGCTTGTTTACTATTTTTATGCTAGTGTTTGTTGTCATATTAAGCAATGCGATAATTTGCTTTGCCTTGCCTTTTATATAGCCGAGTAAGCAGTCTGATGAATCTTGAAGCCAAAAGTTCCTGACTTCGCCTTCTCCAAATCTATATTTTCTATAATTGTAAACAATGCTGTTTACATTTTTTATTGTAGTTATCTTTGTGTATTTTTGTTGAGTTGTTTACCATTTTTTTATGCTAGTGTTTATTGCTATATTAACATACATTACAACCCTTCAGTGTAGATTGTCCTAGTCTCTCTTGCTATATTAAGCAATACGATAATTTGTAAACAGGTTTGTTTACTACCATTGTTTTGTTTTTGTAAATTTTTAATTTTCTTCCGAATTTTTTATGAACATTGCTTTAAAAAAGAAGAAGAAAATAGTAAAGAATAGAAAAAAAACATTGAAAAGCTGTAATACACACTAGAAATGGAAAAATGAATCGATTCGAATCACTACAATTTGCAATTGGATATTGATGATGACCAACTAATGCTAGCCAAAGAGCCAAAAGCTAGAAAAGAAAAAAAGATAGGAGAAAAGGAGCAGCTTCATTATATAACACTCTTTTTAAATAAATATCTCCCTTTTTATGTTACATTACATATTCCTGTGTACTATCAGCAGACATTTAAGGCCGGGGAAGGCTCTACCTTCTTTTCTGTAAGTATGATGGGGTCTTCATGACCATTAACTGATAAGATGGATTGGGTGGCCAAGGACTTTGAGTGGCAGGCAACAATAATATTGGCATCATTATTGCTTTAATTTTTCTTCTTTTTTTTCATTCTTCATTCGTTCAATCGTTCAAACCTATGCATGATTGAACGGACCCTACCAATGTTTTACGCCAACATTTTTATTTGATTTCATTTCACATTTTCTAATGTTGTTTCTGTTGTTTTTTTTATAGTTTCCTGGTACATTATCATTGATTTGATATCGTTTTCATTCACAGGAAACTCAAAGATATGATATTAGTGGACGTAGTCTGTGCTGCCATTTCTTGTTACATTTTACTCTGCTTTTATGCTCATAAAGGCAATCATTAGTGTTTAGTATTCATTTTTTTATGAAAGATTTCATTTCACTGTCTTTCTAGCTATCAAATGGAAAAAAGAGGGAAAAAATAAGAAAAGAATTGGAAAATAATTTTCCCAATAATTTGGTTGGTTGAATGGTTGATTGGTTCGTTTATTTAAGGATTGACACCCGCTATTGATAGGATTGAACATAGTGAACAGCGTAAGAAATGTACAATAAATTAGAAAATCTTTATAAAGAAAGTCATAAAGACAGTTCACACGTTTAAATCCAGAATAATTATGACAACTCGTTCACCATAGGCTCCTTATAGCCCTTATCTGCCTCATCTTTCCTTCTCCAAATGCTTCTAATAAAGATATAAAATGAAAGAGGGGCCTCTTAAAATTACCCCCAGCATGGCTAATAACTTCTCTTGTCTTGTCTTGTTATCATTTGAGTTTTATTCCTTCATTTTATTCTTTAATTTTATCATCATCATCCATCCTTTCATTTTGTCTTTCTAATGACATTTAAAAATTCTTGTTAAATTTTATTTCTTATTTATTTTATCGACAGCTTCTGTTTAAAACGCATTTTAATTTGCAATATTCGTTGAAATATGTATTCGTCATCGTCTTTAATTAGTTGAATAATAAAAATTCTCTCTCTTGGCAATTTTCTGCATGAATAACTTTTAGCACAAAATTTATTTGAAATTTATTCATGTTTTAGAAAAAATATTCAAATTTCGACAGATAAACGAACCGAAATGTTTAATTTGGTACAAAAAAAAAAAAAATTAGAAATAAAAAGTTGTGGGTTACTTTCGAATAATTTTCAAATCATTTCTCAAGCAAAGGATAAGTTTCAACAAAGCGTGATTGATTGAAGAACCCAAAGGAGTCATTGTTCACAAAAATCCTTTTGAAGTTTAAAAGATCTGTAGCTGGAAGGCTTTAAAATGTATAATCTTTAGTTACATATAGTCTAACCTACTGACAGTTAGTCAAATTAGTCAGGTTTATAACCAAGCTTCTCATCATAGCACCCATGTTGTGAATGTTAATTTTACACATCAATAGTTGGAACTACATTTTTTGTTTTATTGGCTCGTGGCCATGGTCACAAGACTACTGAGTAAAGATATTTTTCATTGTTTCATTATATTTGCGATATCTGATCCGATAATAACAATTAAAACCCTTTAGTCAGGTTCACAACCAACACATACCACCAGTGTTGTTTGTTAATTTTACACATAAACAGCGGGACCTGATTTTTTTTTTGGTTTACTCACATGATTTATGGCAGAAGACTACTGAGAGAACAGATATTTGAGGTGGGTATAGAAGCATGGATTCTAATCACAGAAACCAATACACTAGCTACGGGACTGCAGCTAAGCGCGGTTAATAGGGTTCTTGTGGATCTCAACGTGAAGAAGTCTTTTAGGCCGTATGGTATACCAGCACTGGTCTTGAAACAGTGCTCTTCGACGCTGGTCCGTCCATTAGCTAAGCTTTTCTGTTTGTCGTATCGTGCCGATATTTTTCCTTCATGCTGGAAGTTTGCTAATGTCACGCTAATAACCCTGAAAATTACCGCCCAATAGCTGTTTGTTCTGGTCTTTCAAAAGTGAAGTATTTGAAGTCCAACGATTTGCTAAATGATCGTCAGTACGGTTTCGGTAAAGGGCGCTCTCCTTGCGACCCTTTGGCGTTAGTCCCCGAAAGGTGGAATGGTTCCATTCACCGGTCTGGATATCTCAAAGGCGTTTGATCTTCCTGCGGAAGTTTTTCCCGTCAGTTACGATATTGGTAAGTTTAAATCAAATGTCCATAAACACTACTCCCACTTTCCACCTTCCTATAACCTATTTTCCTAAACCTGCACAATAGACTGCATGAGTACGGGCCCCTCAGTGCTGGTTTTATAAAAAAAAAAAAGCTGAGTTTAGCTCATCGATGTTTATTCCGAATATTTTGCATCGATCGGTGTTTCATAGAAGGCTTCTTTACTTCATTGGTCACTACAATCCTTTAGAAGGATAGCGATCTAGCTTCTCACACCACCCATGTTATGTTGTGTGTCATTTAGAAAGACAAATTTTTTTCGAATATTTTCATTGAAACTGGGATTTAAGCTACAGACTCGTTTTTATTAAATCCACACACTGCCTACTGGAATATGTTGACTACATACAAGCATAGCAAAGCATCTGAAGAATCATTTATTTAGTAAAGTGTTTGCCTTTTACGAATATGGATCGCTTAACAACCATAAAACCCTTAGAAATAGTTGAAATTGATTACGGAAATGGTAATTCAAACATGGCCTCTTGTTGAGTATTACATGCTGACATACATAATTTGGTCATTACAACCCTTTCTCACACTACTGATGTTGTGTGTGTTAATTTTATACATAAGTGGCGGGACCTACAGTTTAAAGTCGACTCCGAACGACGGATTTCTGAGAAACTTTTCAT
This sequence comes from Sarcophaga peregrina, assembly GCA_014635995.1. Taxonomy (NCBI): domain Eukaryota; kingdom Metazoa; phylum Arthropoda; class Insecta; order Diptera; family Sarcophagidae; genus Sarcophaga; species Sarcophaga peregrina. The sequence continues at coordinate 18,876,381 of CM025790.1, forward strand.
GGCAATTTTATTTACTCTCAGAGTTTTTGCCAGAAATCTGCTGAGAGGAAATCGCCGAAAAAATACTTTTTGTATTTTTTTTTTTGATATCTGGCCTGGGACTCGAACCCTGGCTTTACGTCTAATAAGCCAGCACACTACCTACTAGACTACGGCGACGTCAGTTAACTACCGAGATTTTATTCTGATGGACAGCGTGTCCACGCGGATAAGTTTTGAACTGTCACTGCTAACTATTCACAACTAATTCGCCAATTAGGTCTATTAGCGATCCCATTAAGTCGAAAATGGGTTTCACCACTGAAGATTATCTTTGATTTACAAAATGTAGCAAAAATGTAATTAAAAATTTTTTTTTATGAATTCCAAACATAATTTGCTTATTAATCCATTCATGTTGAAATAACAGAGCTTACCAAGTGTTTTTAGCGTTGCCACATGTAAAAAACATTTTTTAGCATATAAAAAAATTACCTCTGAATTAACTAAATGGCAAAAAAGAAAACCAACGTTAATAAGCCGAAAATATGCATTCACATGCACAACAACTACCAATTGCTTGCCTTATCACCCCTTGCTCTTGATAAACTCATAAAGGAAAAAAGTACTCCTACCACTCGATTACATGCGCCTTGTAAAGTTTATTAATCCGATTTTAAATCCCTAAAACTCAATTAGTTTTCTGGACATTTTTCATCAATTTGATGTCGCCAAACTGGAATGTAATGCTCACATGAATTTTTAACGTGTCCAATTGAAAGTGTCACTGGTAGAGGCTAAAATAAAGTTTTAATTACATTTCAGAACAAATTGTATAAAAAAAAAAATTATTATAAAAAAGTATTAAAGTTGGTGAAAAATTATTTAAAAAACATTTCATCTCCCTCAAATAGTTTGTGTTGGCCTCTAATAATCTTTTTGCTATGGGGCACGTCGCGACAATTTGTTATTTTTCTCGGAGTTTTTTTTTTTCTTTAAATAAAATAAAAAAAAAAATATCTGGGACGTTTACCAACAGCAATAATATGTCATAGAGTAACCCAATGATAAAATCTGTGACAGAATTATTAGTACATTGGCTGAGAGTTTATTTAAGCGTGACATTTTCATAGACAACCTACCGCCAATTATGGAAATTGTAGTTTAATATATGAAGCAGAGGTCTATTGGGACATTTAGCGTGTCATACTGTTGGAATGACAATGTCTATGAAACTTAAGGCATGACTTAATCTTCAACGGAACACAATGTCAAATGCTACTTTCTCATTGGACATTGTCTTGAAAAATATTCTATGATAGCTATGAAAAGGTAAATGCTAACGTGAAGCTGACTGATTGATGCCAAAGCAGTTAGATAATCTGTACGATTAATTTACATTACCCCTGTAAAACGTAGTTGACTTTTCAGGTTTTCAACTTTCTAAAACAACTACCTTACATTCAGATAACTATGTGCCACAGATTGCAGAGAGAAGTGTAAAAGGTGTATTTTTTAAGACATTCAATAATACTGTTACGTTCTTAACTCTTAACGTTTAAAATATGAGGTCGTAGATTGCAATTAAAATAAAAATAAATTTGAGTTCAGTTTTAAATTAAAATTCTTTATTATTCGCCCAATTCTGGGTGCCACTGTTCACAACTTGATGTAAACAACAACAATTGCTTTGTTTGTAATACCTCTGTTTATACCCTTTGTATAAACATTAACAATTACTAGACAATTATTCGACAGACTTTTGTAACGGAGACCTTCAAACCACGATTACTCTCTTCAAACACATCGCTTTTTCACACAAGACTGACTGTACTTTTACTAACTTACTCGCTTGCTTTACCTTGCTTTTGTATGGCAAGGTAAACTGTCTGATGGATGCTCTTGAAGGCGAATGATTTTTAATGTAAACTTGTTGTTTACATTTATTCTTGTAGCGTTTGTTGTTGTATTATTGTTTACTTTTATCTTTCTTTTATGCCAATATTTGTTGTTGTATTACGCAGTGCGATAATTTGTAAACAGGTTTGTTTACTGCATTGTTTTGGTTTTGTAGCTTTTATTTATAACTTTAATGTTAAACGTTGTAAAAGCAAATCACCAGTACCTTGATTTTTAATTTTCGTAACAATATTCACGCGGAACAGTGCAACATGTCAACCATTCGAAAAGTGATTAAAAAAATTTAAAATTTGTGGATCTATTATGGATTGGCGGTAAATGAGGCAAAACGAAATAAAAGTTATTTTCAGTTCACTCACTCAGTTGCCTACTTTGCCTTGCCTTTTATATGGCCGAGTAAATAGTCTGATGAACGTTCTAGAAGGCGTACGTTCTTGACTTTGTCTTCACGAATCTTTATAAATGTAAACTTCGTTGTTTACGTTTATTATTGTAATGTTGTTGGTGTATTTTTGTTTACTTGTTTACCATTTTTTTGTGGTGGTGTTTGTTGTTATATTAGGTAGGACTTTAATTTGTAAACAGTTTTGTTTTTGCAGCTTTTGTTTATAATTTTAATGTTGAGTTTTCGAACTTGATTTATTGAATTATTTTATCTCTAATGGTTTGTTGGGAATTGTTTTAAAAAATCACTACCAAAAAAAAAAAGTTCCACGTTTATATGTGTGTATGTGTGTCTTTAACAAAAAAAAAAAAAAAATTATATATCGTTAGGGCGTGTAAGTATATTTAAATAGTTTTGTTTGTTATTACATCTGCATATACACTATGAAGTAGCAAAAGTAACGAGATTTACTACAACATTTTAATCCAACATTGTAAACAAACCACGTACTATTCAGTTTTGAGCTGTTTGATGCTACGAAAATATGAAAAAAAAGTAGAGAACAAAATCAAATAAAATAAACTACTAGAGTAGAATAGAGAGAAAGAACTCCCAAAAAAAATTTCAAAAGTTTCATAATAACATTATGCAATACAACAATAATAATAACAACTAGCACAACAAAAGATAGGAAATAAAGAAAAACGAAAAATTGTATAAAAATTATTTTTTTCCATGTTAAACTTTATATTTTTTTTTTCATATTTGCATAAATATTTATAAAAAAAATAACAAAAATTAAACAAAACAGAGAAATATATCAAGTAATTTATATTGATGTTATAAACTTTTACGAACATACATTTATATTGACGTAAAGCAACTACTTAAACAGCAAAAAAAAAATTAACCTTCAAGCCAACCCCCTGCTAGATGGACTATATACTACGCATGCAGTTCTCCTCACAAATTAAGTTGAAATGACAGGAAAGGACAGCAGCAAACAAGTAAAAGTGGATGCAATGAATTATTTGTAGCCGACATTAAGGATCACGGAATGCTCTTCACACTTAGTGGTAAAATTAAAATTCTTTGAAATCCATTACCAGCTTCTTAGAGTTTCTAAGCACTCAGATTGCCTTCTTTTAAGATTAAAATGTTCTAGTTCTTGGAGTTGATTTTTATTTTAATTTACATTATTTTTATTTCTTATTAAACCTTGTGGATTTCATTCCAAATACATTACATTATTGCGAATTAACTTAATTTTCAAGGTTTCATTTGCTTCCAAATACCTTTGTTGCTTTTAAAAAAAGGTCAGGGTCGGGATATTATAGCAAATGGGTCTGGGATATTTTTCGATAACTACCTCTAGTTTTGAACGTGAGCCAGAATATTTTCAGAATATGACTTTAAGGCATTTGTTAAAGGCAACTCATAGTTTTAAGTAATCGTACTCCATGCTATTGAGCCAGATTTTACTTCTGCACACAAACTATCGGGTCCGCCATCTAACGTTTTTTTTCAACTAGTGCTTATTTCGTGAATGGTAACACTTAGCTCATGTCTGATTTAACAGATAACTAGTTTCATCCTTCAGCTTCAGCATGGTTATGTCTATGCATTTTCACTTCGCTAAGTGGTCCTGCGATCGACTTATAGAAGATGCCGATTTTGGCAAAATCATTTTGGCAATCATTTTGATCTTGGCGGGTATGTTAACAAGCAAAATTATTGCATTTGGGGCACGCATACTTGAAAAACCGACGCACGCAAAACGAGTCACTGTTTGGTGCGGAATTTGGTGCAGAGGCATAATTGGGCCATTTTTCTTCGAAATTGAGCAAGGAGTGGCCGTTACAGTCAATGGCGATCGTTATCGGGCCATGTTCAACGAATTTTTGCTCACAAAAATTGAAGAGGAGGATATTGCCAACAATTGGTTTCAACAGGAGGGCGCTACATGCCACACAGCCGAAACTACACTCGATGTTTTGCGCCCTGTTTTTGAAGATGGGATTATCAGCCGCAGAACTAATGTCGTTTGGCCACCTCGGAGCTGCGCTTTTACACCGTTGGACTATTATTTGTGGGGTACCGTAAAAGAAAAGTATTACGCCGACAAGCCAGACACAATTGACGCTATAAAGGATAATATTCGTAAAGCCATTGGTGAAATACAGCTACACACAATCGATAATGTGCTTAAAAATTGGACCGACGGTGTAGGCTACTGCATGGCTAGCCGAGGCCGAGGCATTTGAATGAAATTATTTTCCATTATTAACCGGAAGGATTGTACTTTCAAATAAAAAAGATATTTGAGAAAATATTCAGTAGTTTTTTAAAGCATTTTAAAAAAAAAAAGGTTATTGGCGGACCCTTTATTATACAACTATTTACAAAACAATACCAGAAGCCACTTTCCAAACCATTTTTATAACACCAAATCTGAAATACCGATGTGCTTACTTACTTAGTACTTAATTAGTAAGTAAAACGCCTTAGTCAGGTTTGAAACCTAGTTTTTCACACTGCCTTTAATTTTATCCTTGAAAGGTGGGACCTACTAGGTTTTTGAGAAATTTTTCATGGCAATTTTTTTTTTATTCTCAACTTTTTTTTTTTGGCCAGAAGGCAAGTGAACGGAAGTTGCCGAAAGAATTAATTTTTGTTCAAATTTCGTTTCGTCCAGATACTTGAGCTGTGGCCTGAACCACGGGCTCTTGTTGAATACGCCAACACTCTACCTATTAGACTATGACTGTGTGATTCACATTAACTAACAAAACAGCAGGCATAAAGAGTGTGTAGACCACATTTAAGATTGGCAATGATGCTTGAGAAGAATCCATGATGGCTATGGGTTTTGGACAGGCAAAAAGATGTCCATCCAAGGTGATGATTTAATTAGATTTGTAAGGACAAATGATCTTCACAACTTCAATTGGCCATTACAAGGGCCTAATACACCACTTATTTGGTGCGTTAATTTTACAAGTCTGGGACTACATTAAATGACTCGAAGACAGGTTGAGAAGCTTTCATGGCAATTTTACTTCAGGATCTTGTCGAAATCTGCTGAAGAGTCGCCGAAGAAAATTTTCCGTTTGATGTAGACCTGGGATTGACCGGCCTTCGTCAAAAGCCAACACACTCCCATGACGGCGACTTCAACAAAACTATACTTATTCGAAAAGAAAAACTTGAAATAATGTAACCACTTGTAGAAAAATCAGACAGATTTGAATCCATTGGAATATATGGAGAGCAAAATTAACCTTTAAAAAATCGCAATTTATTTTAGGAATCACGCCCGGATACCTTACAACTTTTTGTGTAGAGGCTGTAATGACGAGAAAGAAGATGATGCCCATATAACATAGTGCAGACCAACTTCTTCCTTTTCATTGATTTGGCGGAACTTGGTTAGTACAGGGACTGCGCTCACCCGTGGCATCACAACCGGCCGCCATGCGTGCTCAAGTGTGCGTTGTGATATCAGAGCTACTACTCCGACCTAACGACATAACATCTCCTCTGTTATCGTCGGCATTTAGTTAGATGAAGCTTGGAAATAATCCAACACTTCATATAATTATAGGGATGTCGGCCAGCAGTTTTCAGTGTATGACGGAATAAGAATATGTAGTCACCGTAGTCTAGTATGTAGTGTGTTGATTTATTTAGACGTAAGGCGGTTTAGTTCAGACATCTCCAACAGAACAAAACGTAAAAAAATTAATTTTTCAGTGACTCCCTTTCAGCAAATTTCTGATAAAAACTCTGAGAATAAATAGAAAATTGCCATGAAAAGTTTCTCAAAAGAAAATCTGTCGTTCGGAGCGGACTTTGAACTGTTGTTCCCGCCACTCATGTATTAAATTAACAACATAAGTGGTGTGAGAAACTAGGCCGTAATTCTGACTAAAAGGTTGTAATGACGAATTATGTATGTATGTGTGTATATGTGATCTTTCAACGGGATCTATAAATTTATAAACTTCTCCCTCTTCTACGAAATCTTTTCTGGTTAGCATGTTGTTTATGTAAAGTAGAAATAACTGGACAGCAGATGTCTAGTTAAAACTTCTTATTTAACTCGTTGGCTTTCTGGCATTATGTTGGCTGTGCTATCGTTATCTGATTATTTACGATCTACAGTAAGACCCCGCTTAACGTGGGTGATACGTTTCAATAAGTTCCTGCGCTAAACGAAACAGCGTTAAACGGGCCAAATTAACACGTATGTATACACCTAGTAACGTTGATGGCAACTAATAAATCAACTGTGACGCAGGAAAGATGCATCCGTACTGTGATTGCGACTTCGAAAAATATAAAAAATATAGACTAACAAAAGAGCGTTGAAAAAGGTACATAGTATACACCGTCGCTATATAGTGCATCGCTTGTGCTTAGTGCACGACCGTTTCATTTTCAACCGCGTAATACTGAAACAGCGTTAAGCGGGGCCGAACTGTATTTGGTTTTGAAACATCGTAAGGCCTGTTAGCCTATGCAGTAGGTTTTGGCAGGGAAACCCATATGAATAAGAGAGCCAACAGGTGGCTACAACTTTTGCCATCAGTGCAATAAGTTTTGCACTCTTAGGTTAGAGGACGTGCACCTGTCGGTCAAGACAAGCACAGTACCCGGAGGTCGAAATTGACCCATTGTACATTTTTTTCACTCTTATGGTTAGAAATTTCTAAAATATTCTTTTTTTGTATACCCTAGAGATAGTCTATAACCTCCACATTCTCATAAATTCTGGCCTCATAATGTGCACTAATAAATTCAATCATTTATCAAACACACCTCGTATCGCCAGGGTGCAGCAAATAGAATGGCCAACCCATCATTTATAATTTCATCACTTTTGATGATGAATAAAAAAAAATAAAGAAAAAGATATATGTATGTATGTATGTATAGCCTTACGTATGTATTTGTCAGAGGATATATAGCTGAGAATGAGTGCGTATGTATATTTAACGTTTTATTAAAAGACGTAAAAAAAATAAAATTTAACTTCCAGCAATTTTTTTTAATGCATTGACATCAACTTCAGCCAATTATGTCACTGTTAAGGAACACACACACACTGTTTATAATACATACAAATACCTACACATACATATATACATACATACATACATTTCTATTGAAATGAATATTAAAAAAAAAAACATTATCCGTCAATATTAATTTTTTCTCTTCTGGCAAAGTTTTAAAACCAGAAACTTTTTCGTTTTTTTTTTACTGTTGAGACAACTTTAAAAATTGTGGAATGTGGCAAGTAATGTGCCAATAACAACGAAAATCAACAGCAATAGCAGTATCAGCAGTGATGAAGCCTTTTTTGCAAATAAGAAAAATTCACCATTGTCAACAATAGTAAGCAACTCGTTACTCGTTGCTAACAAACAAAACTTTTACATGCGACCATATACCATATAATGATCGTCATTTTAGCCTGAATACGTAAACGAATGTGCAAAAGTGTGTGTCTGTGTACCGGTGTGATGGTATGCATTTACATTTACATCGTTATTATTGTCATCATCATCATCATCGTCGTTAATATCAATGATGTTGCTGTCGTCATCATCATTGCCAGCAACATTTAGTTACAGTTTGGCCATCAGTATCATTAACGTCAACTGTTGGTGAAATCATGCGACTGTAACCGATTTATTTACTTAACTGACCTCTCTGTATAAAATATATATAGGTTCCCTATTCTATCTGCTCTTCTCATTCTCATTCTTCCTCTCTCTCTCTCTCTTTCTCTTTATGGCATGATTTTAATTCAGTTGTTTGTAGTTGAAAAAAAAAGTGGAGAAAAGTTTAAAAAAAAAACAGGAAATATTTTTCAAAAACAAAATTACCCTACAGTCGGCACTGTTCGACTTGACTTAACTATAAGCCCCAAATAATAAGAGTTTTATCACCCTGATGATCTCATATGCCTACTTTTGCTAGACCTTTAAGAATTACACACACACGTACATACATAAATGACTAAACGGCCAAGCTTTTCATACCACCCATGTTGTGTGTGTTTATGAGTGGCAGGACCCAAAAGTTTAAAGAAATTTTTCATCATTTTTTCGCCAGAAATCTGCTGAGAGAAAGTCGCCGATGAAATATTTTTCATTTTGTTTGTGATGCCTGACCTGGGCATTACTTATCACAAGTCGTGTAACACCATTAACGGCTTCCTTACAAAGGGTTCTGTTTGATATGTAGCAAGCAAAGATGGTTGACCCTTCAAGTACCATAACAACGTCAGAAAGCCTGATCAGTTTGCATTCAGTAGAGGATTATTTTGTCCATTTATGTATACCTGTATGCTACGAAAGGTCTACTTGGTCAGACCACAGATCAGACATCTTGCAAAAGAAGAAATGTGACTAGAAATCTCACTAGCCTTTTGGCTAGTAAATAAAATTCCTAAAAATCTTTGGTTCAGAGTCTACTTAAAACTGTAAGACCTGCCACTCTTGTATAAAATGAACACACATAAAATGGGTTGTGTGAGAAGCTAGGTTGTTATCCTGGCTAAATGGTTGTAATGAGCAATAAAGTAAGTCTATTACGAAATTCCGTTTTCAGTTATTGGAAGAAGGACTCTTAAAAGTTGAATTGGATGCAAAATATTCAGCTCAGGCTTAGTGTAGTAGGTAGGTTGACTGCAGTCCTTGGTTCTATTTCCGGATCAAAAATTTCTTTCGACGACTTCTCCTCAATAGTCTTCTGGTAAGAGCCTTCTGAGAGTACAACAAAAAGGCCTTGAAAAAATTCTTAAAAATTTGTCGTTCGGAGTCGACTTTAAACCGTATGTCCCACTACTCTTGTATAAAATTAGCACACTCAACATAAGTGGTGTGAGTAGCTAGGTTGTAATCCTGACTAATTAAGTACCTTACTCAGCTAAACCCGGTTTTTTTTAATGAACCTAATCGTCACGAAAATAACGTTTTCTTAGTAAAAAATTCTAAATTTACGAGGTGAAGCGGTAGCTGCCATAACTCCTTAAGATCCTTGTATAAGTTACCCAAGACACAAACCATGGTTAACATATTTAGAATATTTAAGCTAGGCAATACGGTGTTACAACTTTCGCATGGTAACCTTGTCGTAAAAACTTCAGCTAAAAGGAACGTTAGCCTATAAATAAATTCACATTCACTTACAATTTAATTTCGTTTTGCTTCTGCCATTACGCCACCGCCATTACTTTATGGCTGCCATTGCTGCTGCCGTTGCAGCTCAACTCTTTGTGAGAATAGCGCCAAAGGTGTTTAAACTCAATATTATTTTCACTTGTTTGTTTCCTCTTGAATTGGCTAAACGTATGTGTATTTGTGTGTGTGTGTGTGTGTATATATGTATTTGCATGTGTGTATGCAAATTTATTTGATATTTTTGTTGTTTGTTTTTTATTCATACAAAAAAAACCAAAGAGAGTAAAAAATATTACATTGATGTGCTCTGATTTAATACGAGCATGGAAATATAATTTAAGTGGACACCAGGGACACATACGGTTTGCCTGAACTGAAGAATATTGACTAAATTGTATAAAAAATTTAATTTCTTTTACCGTTAAACAGAGAGACACAGAAAGAGAGAGAGAGAAGCGCATGATTGAAATCGAAAAACTGAAGTGAAAAAAAATCGAGAAAAACGACGTTAAATGTCAACAATTCAGAGTGTCTTTTGTAAATTATTGACATGTTTTCTACTGGCGACTATGACTGTAACTGTGACTATAAAGTCAGTCACAGTTTCATTTAATTGGATTTGTGATATTCTTGCAAAAATGTCATTAAAAGCAACAAATTTATATCCTGGAGTAATAAAAAATAATAAAAAAAAAATCTGAATGACCAACTGAATGAATAAAAAAATTGATGAAAATATTATTCTTGGAAGTAACAATTTAAGTTTTCCTATCGGAATATAATTTTGATGTAATGGTGGATAAAAGATGGAAGCTCATTTGAAAACAATACTTTTAGCGTGTCTCCAAAAAGAAGAACTTCCACGAAACATAACAACATCAAGCATTGCACGAGAGGATTTTAAATGAAATGATAATTTCGAAGTTTTCGAAATGATTGACGATATTCAAAAAAAAAAAAAATTATAAACAAAGAAAACTCCCACTATTGAAGTAAAATGAATCCGAAACACAAACATCGGTAGCCTATGTATGCCCTTAAGCCGTCAGTATAGCAGCCATAACGATTATAACATACAGAGGCTATATATCGCCTGCCTGCTTTATTAGTTCAGTATTTAAAAAGAAAGAGTCCCCGTAGTCTAGTAGGTAGTGTTTTGGCTTATTAGACGTAAAGCCAGGGTTCAAGCCCTAGGCCTCAACGCAAAATACAAAAAGACGATTTCCTCTTAGCAGATTTCTGGAAAAAACTCTGAGAGTAAATGAAATTGCCGCGAAAAGTTTCTGAAAAATCTGTAGTTCGAAGTCAACTCTAGACTATAGGTTGCTCTACTCAGAACATAAAAGATGTGAGAAGCTAGGTCAATAATCCTGATTGAAGGGTTGTAATGACCAATTATCTATGTATGTATTTTAAAAGGAAAGCCTTTGTAAGATCAACTCGTTCTAATTTTGATTTCTCATCATCAGTTTTATTTTTAAAATAGTAGTAGGAGTAGTAGAGAATAGTAAACGTCAGTAAAACATAGTAGTAGTAATTGTAGTAGTTGTAATAGTAGTAGTAATAGAGAATAGTAAACGACAGTAAAACATAGTAGTAGTGAAAAGTAAACGGTAGTAAAAGACAGCAGTAGTAGAAGTATTAGTAGTAGAGAATAGTAAACGACAGTAAAAGTCAGTAGTAGTAGAAAATAGTAAAGGACAGTAAAACACAGTAGTAGTAATAGTAGTAGTAGTTGCAGTAGTAATAGAAAATAGTAAATGACAGTAAAAGATAATAGTAGGGTAGTAGTAGAGAATAGTAAACAGCAGAGAAACATAGCAGTAGAGAATAGTAAACGGTAGTAAAAGACAGCAGTAGTAGAAGCATTAGTAGTAGAGAGTAGTAAACGACAGTAAAAGTTATTAGTAATAGAAAATACTAAACGACAGTAAAAGATCGTAGTACAGTAGTAGTAGAGAATAGTAAATGGCAGTAAAAGACATTTGTAGTAGAAGTATGGGAAACGACAGTAAAAATCAGTAGTAGTAGAGAATAGTAAACTACAGTTAAACACAGTAGTAGTTGTAGTAGTAGTAGAGAATAGTAAATGGCAGTAAAAGATAGTAGTAGTAGAGAATAGTAAACGAAAGTTAAACACAGTAGTGGTAATAGTAGTAGTAGTTGTAGTAGTAATAGAGTATAGTAAACGACAGTAAACGATAGTAGTAGAATAGTAGTAGAGAATAGTAAACAACAGTAAAACATAGTAGTAGTAGTAGAGAATAGTAAACGACAGTAAAATACAGTAGTAGTAGTAGTAGAGAATAGTAAACGACAGTAAAAGACAGCAGCAGTAGTAGTAGAGAATAGTAAACGACATCACCAGAACACGTAATGCATTCCAAAAGGATACGCCTGGGTGGACAGGCATGGAATGTTGCACCATTGAAGTTTGCTACGACAATAGGTTGGCCTTACAATTGCATCACGAAGTTTGCTACGAAAATAGGCTGGCCTTATAGCGAACCCCGATATATGACCACATAAAGACAATAATAAAAAATCTCATTTTTTGCTGCCTTGAGACTACCATTCACGACTATATTTTCTTGCTATATTCAAAATTCTTTCCCCATCGGAGTTTCATTGCAAATTACTAATTCTGAGTGTAATTTCAACCCTTCAATCAGTATTATGACCTAACTTATTACACCGCTAATGTTGTGTTTGTCAATTTTATCCATATTAAGTGGGACCTACAGTTTAAAGTCGACTCCGAATGACAGGATTTTGAAAAATATTTCATGACAATTTAATTTTTCCTCAGAGTTTTTGCGATAAATCTGTTGAGAGGAGATCGCCACAGAAATACTTTTTTTTAACTGTGGATTTCTGTGTAAATCCTCCGATTCCCATTCCCCCTCTTCTTACCTACATTCCTATATCCTCTATTTCCTTCCTTCGCTAAAGACAATATACAATGGGTCCTGTCTTAACCGTCAAGTACACGTCCCTCTAACCTATCCTAACCTAGGACTGTGGATTGATGAATGTTGAATAATAATTGTAATTTTCACTACAGTGCTTCACAAAATTTTCCGTAAATACTTGCGTATATATGTGCACTGGTTTACAAAACTTGTATGAGATTACCTTTAAATTTGTTGCATACAATTCTTCCGATTAAAAAGGTTTTTAATTTATTTTTTGTTTGTTTTTTGTAATAATTTTGATTTAAAACCTCATGTAACTACATTCCATAAGTATATTAAAAATTCTTTAAACTTTTATTTTCTGTTTCCTTTTTGATTTCAAAGTAACAAATATTGGAATACTTATTACTTCCCTTTCCCTGTGAAAGAAGCAGCACTTTAAAAAGTTCAACTTCTTCGGAACTTCTCACCTCAAATTATGCATAAAATTAAGAAGAAGGAAAAAAGTTGTAAGAAATTCTTAATAAAACTTTTACGAAATCAATATACAACTGATTTGCCTGGCTTGCAATATGCCATTTACAGGCATTTATTGCCTTTATAAGCTTTAACATCGTAAAGTTTAATCCTGGCTGTAGAGAACAAAACAGGTGTCATCATCAATACTTCTTCGTATCAGTTTTATTTAATCTTTTGCAAAATATGAAAATTAATTTCAACTTTATTTCGATTTTTATTTCACACTTCATATATCTTTACTTATTTCTTTTTCCATACTCGTACTTAACTTTTTGAAAATATTTTTCTGTTCGTCATCATCCAATAACAGCCAGACTTTCTGTTTTGAGAATTTCCGTTTTCCTTAGGTTTACTGGCAGAATGAATGAAAAGAAGTTTATGTTCACACATGTAATACTCATAACTTGTCTCGTATATTGATTTTAACAAGTTTATAATATTTTTTCTTTTTGTTTTTTGGTTAAAAGTCAGCATCAAGCAGCAGCACCTCGTATACAAAGTAATAAACGAGATGTGATTGCAGTTATGCCAGGAAAACAAATGTTCTGTCTATGGCAGTACTGGTGGTTGGATGGTGTAAATTTCAAAAAGTAAACACTCTTCTTACAACAACAACAAAAAGCAGAAGAAGAAGTTTGTGGTAAAAAAAAAAAGATTTTTAAAGCAACTAGAGTGGGTACAATAAACTTTTGCCTTAACACTTATGCTGTGCATAAATAATGACACTTGAGCGCTTTTTTTTCATTTAAAACATTTAAATTAGAAACGAAACAAAACAAAAAAAGAAGAAGAGGAGGAGGAAAAAAAAACTTCTCTTTGAAAACAATATGTCACATAATGGGCATGAAATTAAGTCCAGAGTTTAGAATATTTTTAAAATTTTTTAAGTGTCATAATGGTTTCGAAACAAAAACCTTAAACAATTTCAAGTTTCAATTTGAATAATTGAAATGTGAAATAGATTTGATAAACATTTGACAATCCCCTAAAAAGGTGAACAACATTTCGTTCGATATAAAGTTATTTGATCTTCGCATTGCCTTTCGTATTCACTTCTATTGTAAGCACATTATCGATTGTGTGCAGCTGTATTTCACCAATGGCTTTACGAATATTGTCCTTTAAAGCGTCAATTATCTCTGGCTTGTTGGCGTGTAACACATATCTTTGCCGGGACCCCACAAATAATAGTCCAACGGCATCAAATCGCAGCCTAGAGGTGGCCAAACGACATCAGGTATGCGGCTAATAATGTGATCTTCAAAAACAGGGCGCAAAACATAGAGAGTAGGTGTAATATTATCATAATTTTCAAAGTAATGCCGCAATATTTACCAGCGTTGTTCAAGCGTATACACAACCATATTCGTTCAGCGGAAGGATAAAACTAATTATCTGTCAAATCAGAGACATGAGCTAAGTATTACCATTCACGAAATAAGCACTAGTTGAAAAACAAAGTTAGATGGCGGACCCGATATATGGATTATCCCCATTCATAAAAAGTCACATAAGCAGAAATACATACTGTTACGTTTTTACCTTTTTAAAAACGTTAAAATATGAGCTCATAGATTACAAATAAAAAAGAAATAAATTTGGTGTTTAATTTTAGATCAATTCTTTATTGTTCGCACAATTCCGTGGGCCATCTTTAGAAAATGATGTACACGATAACAATTTACTTTAATTTGCTATTCTGCTTTCACACTCTTTCGTGTACGCAATAACAACTGTTCGTTATTCTTCTCTTACAAGCTTCTTGTAAGCAACACCATAACATTTTCTTCCCACACAACGTGTCTGACCGAATTCTAATACAATCCTACACACGACTGACTAAATTCTAACTGAATCACGTTGCCTGCACAGTCTTGCTTTTTATATCGCTGGATTAATAGTGTGGTAAATATTTTCGAAGAAGGATGACAACCGTCGGGAAATATTTAAAAATGTAAACAAGTTGTTTTCATTATTGTTGTTTGTGTATATTGTTTACATTTGTCTAGGCAGAGAAGTTGTTGTCTACTCACTTTTTTTTATACTCGACTTAGTTTTTGCTTATTTACTCCTTTGTCCGCTGCACTTTGTTGTTGACTGTTTACATCTTTATCCCTTTAATTTTTTTATACTGATGATGTTGCTATATTTTTATTTATACATAGATCTTACAAACCAGTCTATTGTTTTTGGTGCTACATTCTTCTTCTTATTCGCTTAACCAGGGGTTCACGTCCATACTATGTGCTAGACTACCGAAATAAAGTGAGGTTAACGATCGGTCTTTTTACAGAGCACTGTAAACTCAAAGTACTCTTCTTCACAATCTAATTCATACATACATAATTGGCCATTACAACCCTTCAGTAAGGATTACGACTTAACTCATCACACCACTCATGTTGTGTGCGTTAATTTTATACGTGAGTGGCGGGAGCTATAGTTTAACGTCTGCTGAGAGGAAATCACCAAAGAAATATTTTTTTCGTATTTCGTTTCGATGTCTGACCTGAGATACGAACCCGGCCTTTACGCCTAATAAGTCAACACTCTAGCTACTAGACCACTATTAGTTCAATTGCACGGCGCTGTAACTGCCACGGTAATTAGTCCTGTAATTGCCGATGTAATTGAAGCTCTAATTGGAGTTCTAATTGCTGTTGTGATTACCCTGTAATTGCAGCTATAATTGCCGATATAATTGCCACCATAGTTACCAATGTAACTCCCCTGTAATTGCTGCTCAAATTGCCACCGCAGTCACCCTGTAATTGTCGATGTAATTGCCGCTGTAATTGTCATTCAAATTGCCACTCCAATCACCTTCTAATTGCAGCTATAATTGCCGATGTAATTGCCGTCATTGTTGTCAATGTCACTCTCTTGTAATTGCCGCTCAAATTACCGCTGCAATCACCCTGTATTTGGAGCTATAATTGCCGATATAATTGCCGATGTAATTGCCACCGTAGTTACCAATGTAACTTCTTTGTAATTGCCGCTCTAATTGCTGCTCTAATCACCCTGTAATTGCAGCTATAATTGACGATGTAATTGTCGATCTAATTGCCGATGTAGGTTAGACGACGTGCACTTGTTAACTGTGACAAGTACAATACCCCGATCTCAAAAAAATCTGTTGTTCGAAGTCGACTTTAAACTGTAAGTGCCGTCACTTATGTATAAAATTAACACACACAACATAAGTAGTGTGAGAAACTAGGTCAAAAATCCTGACTGAAGGGTTGTAATGACCAATTTTGTATGTATATGTATTGCCGATGTAACTCCCCTGTAATTGCCAATGTAATTGCCAATGTAATTCCCAATGTAATTGCCAATGTAATTCCCAATGTAATTGCCAATGTAATTGCCAATGTAATTGCCAATGTAATTGCCAATGTAATTGCCAATGTAATTGCCAATGTAATTGCCAATGTAATTCCCAATTTAATTGCCAATGTAATTCCCAATTTAATTGCCAATGTAATTGCCAATGTAATTGCCAATGTAATTACCAATGTAATTGCCAATGTAATTGCCAATGTAATTACCAATGTAATTGCCAATGTAATTACCAATGTAATTGCCAATGTAATTGCCAATGTAATTACCAATGTAATTGCCAATGTAATTACCACTGTAACTACACACATTATTGGAATCAAAGAGACATTAATGCATCTCAGAGAGAAACATCTGGGTAATCATCAGGTCCTAGCAGGGATTGTCCCTGTTGACACTGAGCAGCATGCTGAAGTTTTTCAGGGAAATAGGCTTAAAATAGACCCTATACGGGCCAATATGGATTCAGAGAAGTGCAATAGATTATATGGTCAGAGTACTTGTTTTCACGACTTGTTTAGTCTCAAGGCTGAAGAGAGAACGGAAATGGACATTCAATTAATTGCTTTTATGGTTTATTCTGTAGTAGAAAATTTAATAATTTCATGCAATAACTTTTGAAAACTCTGATCATAAAATAAATATTTCCGCTGAAATTCTTTGCTGTACCTTTGAATATATTGCAATGCATAATTAGGTTTAATTAATGCTTCTTTCATAATATGGAAAAACCCAAAAATTTCATTGACAACACTGTTCAATAGGAAATAAAAGTAATTCATTACACTTAGGAACAATACACGAAAATCAAGTTATAGTCGGTAGGACTCATTATATTATTGGCTCCCTATAGAATTGCAACACTAACGGAACCTCAAGACCGTGGCTATGCAAAACAAGGGAAAAGACTCCATTGAATACGTAAGAAAGTTCGTAAGGTGTTGTGTGTATGAGAAGTTTCTTCGGGAAATATTATTGAGAAGAAGGGGAATGAAATAAAAAAAAGGAAAAAATATTCGTAAATGAAATGTTATTATTGTTATTACTGTTATTATTATTTTTCTCTACTTTTAAACTTATTTTCTTTCATTTTGTTTGCTTGCTTTGCTTGAAACGAAAAGTTTTCCTTTAATTTTTCCATACACACACACACCCATACACATACACAGTTTTTGTTCATACTTTTGCTGATGTTTTTTTTTTTTTCTTCACGTAACGAAAAACTTTATGAAGTGTATTGTTAAAGATTGTAACAATTCTAATGGCAAAATAACACAGTAAGGAGGGTGGTAATGGAAGTATAAGAGAGTTAAAGTATTGGGAGGGAAACGGAAATGAAGGAGACATTTTTCATCTCTATCTCTGTCTGTGTGTTCACATTTATAAATTGAAATAACTCTGTGGCTGTGGCTGTGACTGTGGCTTTAGATTTCTTGCCACATACGCTACCACACACATACACACACACAAACACCTACATAGCTATTGTATAAACGTATTGCGTTGTGGCAAGAGTTTGAGAGTTGAACTGTAAACTTTATCATATGCTATCAGAGGTCATATTATGTGTGTGTGTTGGTGTACATGTGTATACTGATTGGTATTCGCTGATCTGTATCTGACATAAAGTCTGTACGTATAAGTCTTTGAACACACGTTTACAATGCTCATACGTACGTATATACATACATACGTACGTAGTACGTTTGTTAAACATTAACAATTAAAAGTTTCATCAACATTCATGGCCGCAATCAATTTCAATTTTCCTAGAAAATTTTCGAATTTTTTTTTTGTTTTTTTTTCTTTCAATGTCAGCTAAACTTTTCCTTTATAAAAACGTTTTTCTATGGCATTTCGGTATTCATGTCGTTTGTAGTTAAACAAATAGTCGAAGATATACAAAGATTTCTGACTGTACAACGCAGCAATTGTTCAAAGAGACAAAATACCTGCGAAATTATAGCTGCTGGTAAGAGTAGCAGCAAAAAAAGTTTCAATTTTGTTTGCATGGCAAAGCGTATTGAATAATTGCTAAACCACATAGAATTTCTTATAAGAAAAAAAAATCAAGAACAAAAACTGAAAGAAATAAATATTTAATGGCATACAATTATTTTAAGTGAATTTCTTCATCGTTGACATTCTAAGCAGAAACCTATTACGCCCACGCCAAAGATAAAAATGAATTGAAAAGTTTTACTATTTGAGTTATAAATTATTACAGTTTGTGTAAATATTTGAAGAAATATTTGCGTTTTTGCAATTAATATTTGAACACAATTATTCAAAACATTTAAAAAAATTTTTTTACGAAAAAATTTAAAGAAAAAACAGAAAATCATAGGCAAAGAAATATATTTCGAGTTTTTGACTAATGAGAAGGCATATTCAGTGCCAAGGGCTTACATTCCATGGAAAAGATTCCGTTTATCTCTCTCACTCTACTTTCGCGTACGACAACATACAAGACAATCGGACAATCAGTATTAATTTACGCCACTTCCAGAATGAAATTGCCCTGCTGAGTGAAAAGTTTCTAAAAAGTCCTACATAATCAGCTGGAAACATGGGTTTTGTCTGTGGAGCCATACTATGTGGTGCTGTACAGGCAATTTACATTTGCATGCCTTCATCCTTCATCCAATAATTACATCCTGTTGGACAATTTTTCTTTTCGACATTTATCTTTTAAGCATTCAAGATTTCATACATTTCAATTGGGACACGATCCAAGAGATATAACTTCTCTTGTCATTGATATCCTCATACAAACATGAAAACAATATGAGCTAAACCGTCAAAGGACTGTCTTTTGTCGCCGTCGAAGTTTAAAATGTTAATCGATGACAACAATGAGCGCTCTTTCCCCATCATCTGATATGCACCCAAGTATTTCGTTCTGGGATGTTTTAGTGCTTCACAGGTTTCGTTATTTTTTTTATTATCGCAGCGCCTATATGTTGTATTTGAAATAACCTCCATTCCTTAAGTCCTCAGTGCCCTGTTTAAAGGCCAATTAACGATCTCATATTGTACCAGGACAGATAGATGCATGACTCTGATTGCAATTTCTATAATTTTTTCAACAAAAGTTTTGATTGCCTCAAACAGATTTAGTTGAAAAGAGTTTTGGCATCTTTTTATCCTAACCTGCATTGAGTATGACATTCGTGACCCAACCACAGAAGGGTTCTGGTCCAATTAGCATCGTAGAAGCTACATTTATATGCACATTGAACGAATTCCCACATGACCTTGTACGCAAAAGAAGAAAACTTTATTTTCCCTAACTAGCTAATTCAGTTTCCCCAAACAATTCCTTAATATATTCGATCTCACCTCATAAGAACCGATTGCTTCGACACGTCGCTTGCATTTCTTTTCCAATTGAGAACATTTTTCAACTTCTGCTTGTAAGCGCGGAAGACTTAAGATATATCATTCGAAAACCAAAAATGCATGTCCCTGTCCCAAGATCAGTTCTTTAATCATTCCCACGCTACAAGGTAAGGCCTATTTGAAAAGAGTTTCATTGATCGTTATATTGCGAACGTTCATACGCTACCAACCTACATATCGCGCCTAACAAATCATCATTGAGGGTGTGTTGTCAGCTCTTGCCCTGTGGCGTTTTTTGGGTAAAAAACGATCTTTGACATTCAAAATAATTTTCAACACAAAATATATTTCTCCCACAACACGAGTCTTTTGAAAACCAAAAGCGCCAACTATCCGGCTTGTGACCTAACTTCTCACATCACCCATATTGTACGCTATTTTTTTTTTACTACAGAAATAGTGATTCTGCCACAACCACGTATCGTGCTTTAAGAGGAGATTATGGTTTATATAGTCGTCCAACTACGCAAGCATTTGCTAAAATTGTGAAGAAATTTAAAGAAACTGGTTACAAATATTGAAAGGCTTGTGCATCATCGTTTCGCTCGTTCCGCTGAAAATATCGCTATTGTAAGTGAAAGTGTTGCCTAAGACCCGAATGTGTCGATTCCTCGTCGTTTTAGGACGGTTTAGGACGGTCTTACCACATATTATCCGTCTTACGTCCATATAAAGTCCAGCTCACGCAACAACTGAAGCCAACTAACCATTCACAACGTAGTAGATACGTGGAATGGGTGCTTGAACAACAGGCGGTGGACGGCAATTTTTCGGACAAAATTTTCTTCAGCGATGAAGCACATTTCACGCTCGTTGGGTATGTTAATAAACAAAATTGTCGTATTTGGGGTTCTGAGAATCCTCAAGTAATTGAAGAGAGGCCATTACATCCAGAAAAAGTCACTGTTTGGAGCGCTCTTTGATCCGAAGGTGTGATTGGACCTTAATTCTTGGAAAACGACGATGTAACGACTGTCACCGTCAATTCGGAGCGTTATGGTCATATGATAACCGGCTTTGTTTTTGCCTGCTTTTGAAGAATACGACTTGGAGAATATGTGGCTTCAACAAGACGTTGCCACATGTCACTTAACTCGAGCGAATATGGCTTTATTGCAAGAGACATTTCCTGTCCACGTAATTTCTTGTCGTGGCGTTATCAACTGGCCACCATGATCATAAGATTTGACACCATTAGTCTTTTGTTTGTGGAGCTACGCGAAAGACCGTGTTTATGCAGATAAACCTTCAACTCTTGAGCACTTAAAAACCAACATTCGTCAGGGTAGGGCTGAGATATCGCCCAATATGTATCAAAAAGTGGACGAAAATAACCTCAAAAGAATCAATGCTTGCAACACTTTGCGTGGAGGTTATTTAAATGATGTAGTGTTGCATACATAATGTCAACGTTCAAACTTTACAATAAAAAAAAAGAAATATCATGAAAAAAATATTTTATTTTTGTGTTTTATTTACGTTTACTTTTGAAACCACGTTTTGTACGAGATGTCTGAACTAGGGTTTGAAACTGAGGTGGTTATTAGTAACACAAAATCATTTCTGTCAACTAAAATATTGATGGGCATAATAAAAAGATTTTGAAATCCATTTTTTTTATTAGGTTTTCCTCTAAGGCTTACTTAAACCGCTTGTATAATAAATCACGATTACATTCCATTTAAATGTTATTATGAGTCGAAATGATTTTCGGTTTCCCTATTCTTTTTTTAAATCTTACTTTACTTACCATTTAATTCATGCATTCATAATGAAACTATTCATAATCTGTCATTAGAATACTACGATTAATTTGTCATCAGCAAACAATTGTCATTGTCAGATTCAAAAACCATACTCTTCTATTGGCTGTCAAATAAATTAAAAGCAGTCTTCATATTGTCTTCGCTATTCAATACAAAATTATTCGAGTTTTCTCTCCTTTTTTTTTAGAGGCTCAAATGTTGTAAATCTTTTTGTATAATTTTATTCAATTTCATATTGAAAAACAAAATTCGTTTTCAAACTTATTGACAGTTTGGCAGAATAATACTCAAGGCCATAAATCAAATGTTACAGCGTATATAGCGTGAGCATTGAAAATATTTCATTCAGTTCAGCACACAGCAACATACATAGTGGCAGGCAGAACAAAAACAAAAACAAAAAAAGAAGAAAAATATTTCAAAAAAAAGAATACGAAATCATCTCTAATTAGACTCGCATGAATATGAAATAACAAATCAGAGTACCGCAGAAATGTGAAATATGGTGCCAAGTAAAACCCCAAAGCGCATCAGGCAAAATAAAATGAGATAAAAATCTCCTGGCATTCTCATATAAATACGGTATTAACGTATGTATGTGTGCGTACAAGTTCTATATGCAACAATATGTTGCATATTCTATATGCATTGCATGAAGTTAATGAAGGCATGTAGGGTATGCTTAAGCATGGTTTTTCAACTAATTTCCTCCTATGTTTTGTTTCTGCCTACTGAAGGCCAATCTATTTTGTTTAATGTTGTAAATTTCTGTTAAATTTTTTGTTGTTATTGTTTTTGTTTTTTAAATTTTTATTTAATTTATTATATTCAACAGATTTTTGAAATTTTTGTACGTTTTTTTTTTTTGAAGGCATATCAGCCCTTTTATATCTGCTTGGCATTTATGTTTTAATCTTTTCTGTTTTATTTTGATTTTTTGTTTTGTTGTTGTGTTCATTCAATTTGAAATTTTAATTATAACAAAATCATGTTTTGTTACATTAAAAAACTAAAATAAAAATCAACTACAAAACTAATAATGCCGAAAGAATACATTTTCAAAAAAAAAAAAATTCAAAATATTGTTTAAAAAACTAAAAAATAAAATTGAAAAAAAAATTATGCATCAGATAACAATTAGACAGAAAGGAAGAGAGAGAGAGAGAGAGAGAGAGAGAGAGTGAAATAACAAAAACAATAAAAATATTTGGAGCAGTAGCTTATGTAGATGCTACAGTAGCTAAGCATTGAGAGACCTAACTGCCTGTATTATACCCTACAGTTTGGATTGGATTTTTAGTTTAAAACTTGAATAAAAACTAACTCCTATTATTTCGGAAAGAGTTAAGCCAATCAAACTAATACATACATAACATACATTACTGGTCATTACAACCCTGCAGTCAGGTTTACAACCTAGCTTCTCACACCACTTATGTTGTGAAAATGAATGAAAAACACCGAATGACAAATTTTTTTTATTTCAAGCCAAATTTATTTACCTTTAAGAGTTTTTGCTAGAAATCTGCTGAGAGAAAGTCGCCGAAAAGATATTTTTTCAAATTCCGTTTTATTGGAGATATCTGACCAGAGGGTTTTGGACCGTAGCCTAATGTAACCAGTAAATAATTACCATAATTTCGGAAAAAGATAAGCACACGGAACTAAATAAACCCTAATAATCAGGCCTATGCATGAAATAAGTAAGAGGGAATGGCCATAGCAGATAGTGTATTGACTTATTCAACGAAGGGTTCAAATCCTAGCTTAAACATCTCCCCTGCCAAAAACTCTGAGACTTAAATAAAATTCGCATTAAAAGTTTTTCAAAAAATGTATCATTCTACTACTTATCAATAAAAATGACCACACACACAGCACAAGTAGTTTCCAGAGCTCGGTTGTTATCCTTCCCAATAGTCTAATAGCCACACCGAATGTCGATTTTAAGAAACTTTTCATGGCAATTATTTACGCACAAATAAGGTTTCCTTGTTATAAGGCCGTAATTATTAGGAAAACGCTGAAAACTCTCTCGAGTTTGTAATATTTTTGCAACCCAAGATTTTTCAAGTACTCACATCTGAAAAACGCTGTTGGGATTCGGAAGCAGAAACAACTCGACCCAAAATAAATATTGTTACGTTTTTGCCCTTTAAAAACGTTTAAAATATAAACTCGTAGATTGCAAATATACTAATACCCCGGTTTGCGTCGCCTCGTTCTGCGTCTGCTTCGAAGTTGCGTCTTTTTAAAATTTCTGTGCTTTCTGTGAACAAAGCTAAAACAGAAAAAGGAGATTTTCCATTTAAATCTAGTGCAAATTCGAAGTTGTGTCTTTTAAAAATATCTGGGACTTCGAAGTTGCGTCGTTTTTGTTTCAGTTTGCGTCGTTAATATGAAAATGTTTGTACTAAGCTAAAACAGAAAAAGGGGATTTCCCGTTTAAGTCTAATGTAAATACATACATACATATGTATTCATGTTGTCTGATGGTTGCAAGTTGTAGGTCGTTAGTAAATTAAATATTTTTTATTGAAAAATCTATTTTTTCAGCTAAAATTATGAATCTCGGAACCAATTAAATGAAAATCAATACAAATGTATGGAATATCGTGCTTCGTTTTGCGTCGTTTTCTTCAGGCCCTATTATTTATTAGTGTAAAATAAAAATAAATTTTGTGCTTAGTTTTATTTAAAATTCTTTATTATTTGCACAATTCTATGTGCCACTGTTTACAACTTTATGTAAACCAAAACAATTGGAATAACAAACTCTGTTTACGCCTTTTACATAAACAATAACAATTACTAAACAATTATTCGACAGATCTTTGTAACGGAGATCTTCAAACCACGATTACTCTCTTCTCTAATGAATGTCCTTGAAGGCGAATGTTCTCGAAATCTTTATAAATGTAAACATCATTGTTTACATTCATTATTGTTGTTTGTGTATTTTGTTTACAGTTGTTCTTGTAGTGGGTTTGTTTGTGGGTTTTTGTTTACTTGTTTATCATTTGTTTTTATGCTGCTGTTTTTTGTTATATTAAGCAGTACGATAGTTTGTAAACAGGTTTGTTTACAGCATTGTTTTGTTTTTGAAGCTGTTGTTTATAATTTTAATGCTAAGCAATGTAATCTAAATTTTTGATTTTCGTTGCAATATGATAAGGCTTTAGCTTGAACTTTAAAGGAAATTGCTACTGATGACCAATTTTTAAATTTTAATGAGTGTTATATAGTGATATACGAAGTTACTTGGACGTTTTGTAAGCAACTATAAAGTACACAAATTTTACTAAAAAAAAATATCAAATAATTTAGCTACACATTCCTGAAAGAAAACATTTCATCAGTTTAATAATGTTAAATAAAATGTAAAAAATAAAACAAATATGAACTTTTAGGAGATGAAACAAATTCATCTGAAATGCAAAGAATTGTAAAAAAAATTAAAAAGAAAGAAAAAAAATTAGCACAGATAAGTGAAACATCATGAGCTCGGATGCACTCACTGTAAGTAAAATTTTCTTTTAAGTTTACTTAACATTTAAAAATCTTTTAAATTCTAGTATTTTTGAGCATGTTTTTTCTAGTTAAGTTTATGCATTTGAGTGACGTATAATTATTTTTTTATAGCAAATATTACGTATACGTAAGCATGTGTAGATCTTTCGGCAATAGAGGTTAATTATATTAGACATATGAGCTGCAGCAAAGCTATTGTCTGCATGTTCGTTAATTTTAAGTAGTCAACTGTAGATTATAGCCTTGTAATATACCCAACGTAGATTCTTTCCATACTTAAGCAGCAATAACTACAACCAATAGTAGGTAGGTCGGTAGAGGTGGCTGCCCATCCAAGAAAAATTTTAGATGGATCCACTTAGAAAGCATTGGGCCCATTGTGCTCCCACAGTTATTCAGTATCTCTTAATATCAGTTATTTAGTATCGCTCTGAACTCCTAATGAAGCGATTCAAGCATACAATATCAATCCCCGACAGTTCTTCGAGATCATCCATTAAGTAAGTACCCAAGTACTTTATTTTCCTTTGGCAAAGTGCCGGACATGTACCCAGTAGGTGAAAGACAGTCTCCTCATCTTCCTCATCTCTGCAGCTTCAGCAGAAGTTGTTAGCATGGTATCCAAGATACATGCGTATCCATAATGCAATGTCACCGACAACTACACTGAGAGCGCTTCTTTGGAATTTAAGCAGACTCATCGTGCACTCCTCATCCAGCCTTGGACAGATTTTACGAGCCGATCGACACGTGTCCGAAGCCGTCCACTTGCTGTTGATGGAATCGACAATCAAACGATAGGGATGCCTACATTCGAGAACTCATCGGAGAGTTCAATGGTCGTGCCCCGCCTGGCAAGTTCATCAGCTTGAATACCACTGTGCCCCGTTACCCATACGATATTGATGTTATATCGTACAACTATCCTGTGGAGATAGGTCGCCGTGGTCTAGTAGGTAGTGTGCTGGCTTATTAAACGTAAAGCCAGGGTTCGAGTCCCAGGCCAGACATTAAAATAAAATACAAAAAGTATTTTTTCGGCGATTTCCTCTCAGCAGATTTCTAACAAAAACTCTGAGAGTAAATAAAATTGCCATGACTCATTCGGAGTCGACTTTAAACTATAGGTCCCGCCACTTATGTATAAAATTAACACACACAACATAAGTAGTGTGAGAAACTAGGTCAATAATCCTTTCTGAAGGGTTGTAATGACCGATTGTGTATGTATGTGTATCCTGTCGAGCTATCTGCGATAGCTGGTGTTAATTACATTAGAACTTAGAGCCTTGATAGCCGCGTATAAAATTAAACTTTGCAACTTTGAAAACTTTTTGAAATTCTTGGCTGCTTTTAATTAATAGATTTTATATTTGGATCTTGGAATTATCGTTTTCGAACAGATCTAGAGTACAAAAAATTTGTTGTTTAGTGAATAAACAGAATCGAAAACCGATTTTTACTAGAACATTACTCCACCTTAAAGAGAAATACGTGGAAAAAATAAATCAAAGTCACCGTTAAGATAGAAGTCTTCTCAAAAGAAGCTCTTTAACCAGTAAGATATTAAACAATAGAAAAAAATACAAGGACCAAGCATTATGCCCAAGAAGACTGAGATTTAGTGATCCATATTGTAATAGAAATCTACGCCATGCTTCCAGGAAACTTACAAGTTCGATAATTGAAAACTTTGTCACGAATTCTTCTCTACAATTAAATGTGACTTGTGCATCGAGAACTGCAGTATCTATTATTACCGTAGAAAAATACATAGAATTTTAGAGAAACTGGTCTATTCAAGATGAACTCCAGGACAGATGATGTCGAACGAAATCATACCCGAAGAGTTGAAGGCGTCAGCAAGAGTTTAAGGTGTTAGTCTGTGTATGAAGAATTGAAATAATTTGTTACATTGAAACAATTGAAACATTATATATGCAGAGTGCTATACCCATCATATTTAGAAAACAAACAAGAACAATACCGGCAAGCAGAACAATTTACTTGACTTTCAGTGACTTTTGTTTTGGCAGACTTAATCAGTGTTCTCGCACCAGTAGGGATCGCACCAACATGAAAAAAATAGTCTCAAACAATTTCATATCGCTCTATAAAATACATGCATAGCAATGAAATTTGCTTCCTATTGTGTGAAAACCAATTAACCCATAAAATCACAACCAGCAGAAAGTTGGCAAGGATATCGACTAGGAGTCGCCGCAGTCTTGTAGGTTATGTTTTAGTTTCTTAGACGTCCGGCAACGGTTCACATATATGGAAAGGTGCACTAAATATGTTTTTTTCTTTAAAGCACAAAAACATAACAATTCAATCTTTTAAGATTCTGTATTTTACAGAATTTTTGGCAGACAATGGTAAAAACCCAAAGCAAAAACATCTTGTGTTCAGGCACTGAGGTTAAAGTCATTTGCATAAATGCCAAATTGATCATTCTGTAGGTACAAAACAGGAAAATCTCATGCAGAATGAAAAAAAAAAAAATAAAAAAAAATGAAACAGAAAAATGGTTTTTGGGACTTCTAGTAGACAGAAAAAACAAAAAAACATTTTAATTAATTTCCAACGATTAAAAGAGATTTGTAAACTGAAAAATTAATTTAGAAAAAACCAAAAAAAATTTAAGTTTTAAAATAAAAATTTAAAAATATTTTAAAAGATATTTTAAAAGAATAGACGATTTTGGACAACGAGGAATAAATATTTAAGAGCAACAGGTGATGTATTAAATGTCGGTGTTTCGTCTAGATTCTGTGCTCTACAACAAATGTTCTGCTTACAATAGTCCCATAAAAACTTTGCATTGAAAGAAAATATCCCTTCAGCTGCCTTAAAGAAGGGATATTTCCAGACGCTTGGAAGAAACAAAAACTTGTTCTCATCAGCAAAGGTAAAGGAGACCGAGAATCGCTATCTTCTTACAGGCCCCTGTGTTTGCTGGATTCTGCAGAGAGAATCCTCAGAAAGCCTAGGCTTGATGAAGCCATTAAATCTTCGTGAGGTTTTTCCAAACGACAATACGGATTTCGACCCGGAAGATCTACAATAGGAGCTCTTAAGGAGGTAGTAAGTACAGTCGAAGCTATAGTACAGCAAAAGCAGCTAGAATTACAACACAGCTGAGTAGACTGATGGCGAATATTGGAGGATCACTCCCAAGTAGGAGGGATACGGGTCACATCTTCGTATCGCACAGTATCGACACAAGCCGCCTTAATAATAGCTGGAATGGTTCCCATAGACCTTCAAGCAATTGAGCACCAGATGATTTACAACGCAAAACAGAGCACGACTCAGTCGCAGAGTATAGAAACGATACAGCACAAAGCCCTTTTAAAATGGCAATACCGATGGGAAAATGAACGGCATGGTAGGTGGACACATAAACTGATTCCAGAATTGGAAGTGGGGAAAACCAGAAAAAACGGCGAAGTGGACAACTATAGAACTCAGATGCTAACCGGTCATGGATACTTCAGAGAGTACCTGCATCGTATGGGGGAATGTTCCTCGCCATTCTGTACCTACGAGGAGGAGGAAATGTTAGACGATGCCGAACACACTTTCTTCGGCTGCAGTCGCTGGGCCAAAAGTCGTCAGGGTTTCTAGGCTTAAATCGGCATTATTAGTGTCACTAACGTCGTGCTGAAAATGTTAAACAGCAGAGAAAACTGGAACGCAGTAAAACAATTTGTGCACTATATCCTGCGAGGGAAAAATATGACCTAGACGCAGTAGAATAATGGAAAAGCGGAGCCGGGACGCAGGCTGACAATGATGAGGTGCCAAAAAGGGGTCCACCCCGAAGTAATACAAATATGA
Source organism: Sarcophaga peregrina (assembly GCA_014635995.1). Classification (NCBI taxonomy): domain Eukaryota; kingdom Metazoa; phylum Arthropoda; class Insecta; order Diptera; family Sarcophagidae; genus Sarcophaga; species Sarcophaga peregrina. The sequence continues at coordinate 18,905,179 of CM025790.1, forward strand.
TCCAGAGGTGGAATGATACCTCCTTCCCGCAAAAAAAAGGCTGAGCATCTTTCTACCAACGTAAGTACCACTAGATTGTGAATTTTGAACTCTGATTGGGAGTTAATTCCCCGTTCTGTTAGCCAATTGTATCTGTACTTCATTAAAAGTTATGGAATTGATATTTATTGACTTGTATCTTGTAGTATAGACTCACACCTACATATTTAATTGGTCATTACAACCCTTCAGTCTGGATTATTGATCTAGTTTCTCACACCACTTATGTTGTGTGTGTTAATTTTATACATCAATGGCGCGACCTACAGTTTAAAGCCGAATACGAACAACAGATTTTGTTTGAGAAAGTTTTCATGGCAATTTCATTTACTTTCACATAGATTTTGCCAGAAATCTGCTGAGAGGAAACCGCCGAATAAATACATTTTTGTATTTTGTTTTGATGTCTGGTCTGGGGCTCGAAGCCTGGGTTTACGTTTAATAAGCCAACACGCTATCTACTAGACTACGGCGACTTCAAGTATAGACCCAGTTTTCTTTAAATCTACGGAGTCTCTCGCTAGAACTCCCAACTTTCATTCGCATAAATTTCCATTCGTTTTGCAACTTTAAGTACAAATTGTCTTTAACAACTTAACAGTTTCTCTATTGTACGACCTGCTAAACATCCCATCCGTGGCATTTTTCTCATTCTAACTTTTGTAGTCCATAATTGCTTTACCCTCAGTCTACCTTTCATGGCAAAGAATTATTTCCCCCCTTCAATATTCAACATGCAAAAATGCATTTTCAATTTTCAAAAAATCTTTAAACATCCTTGTCAAATATGTTGTTGTTTAATAGCAACAACAACAATAGCAGCAGCACTATAAGCAACGACAATATCATTATTGTTAATCTCCTTTTTGGCAATGTATTCGTTTGGTTTTAAAGCAGTGCAACAGCAGCAACACTAGAACAACATCATCAGACCGTAGAAAAAAAAAGAAACACAATCAACAAGAACGTTGACATGCAATCTGTAACATAACAACAGCATTGTAACATTATAAAAGAATAATAATACTAACAACAACAACAACAGAAACAACAATAACAGCATCAGCGACAAAAATTAAAGAAAAAAATGTATGTCATCTACAGCTGCATTGACAGCAGCATCATTCAGCGCATAAAAAAAATCTCAACAACAAAGGGGAAGAACAACAAACGAATGAAGAAGAAAAAAAAATTCAAAGAATTTTTTTTTTTCCGTTGTTTTCATAGTAAAAATAACAAAAAAAAATTGATGCTCTATTGAACAAATTGTTTAACATTGGCACAGTGGGGCAAACAAGTTCGCACACACTATTTTGTAACACGCTTAACTACACCAGCTGGATTGATATTCAAGATATTATTTTGGATATCAACGTTCATTAAGCGTTTCGTAACTTTAAATTTAAAGAAAATAGAGTATCTGTGTGAGTGATCATAAAATTTTTTTTATTCATTTTAAAGACCTAATGCACCCTCCTAAAGAATATTGTGATGAGCGAACTGGAAGTATTGTTAGGTTAGGTACACCTGTGAACTGTGACAAGTACAATACTCGGAGATCGAATTGAGCTATTGTCCAACGTCCTAGTTTCTCACACCACTCGTGTTGTGAACGTTAATTTTACACATGAGTAACGGGACCTACATTTTAAAGTCGACTCCGAACGACAGATTTTTTATGGCAATTTTTACTCTCAGAGTTTTCACCAGAAATCTGCTGAAAGGAAGTCGCCGAAGAATTATTTTCATATTTTCGTTTTGATGTCTGACCTAGCCTTTCGTCAAATAAGCCAACACACTACCTACTAGACCAGGCGACTTCAAGTAATGTTAGTACATAATGGATGTGGGCCTATTCCTAATGCAGATGAAACGGTTACTGCAATGTATTGATTGAAAGGTCGAAGACTGGGCGTGTGAACTTCAGTGTTAACCCCAAGAAAACCTCTTTTCGCCTTTTCATAAACTAGGAATGCTTTGGACAGAACTCAAAGATGAGACGCAATTTCCTAGGGCATGTTCGGCAGAGAAAATTGTTTTGGAAACCGAAAGTCATTAGCGGGTTAAAAAAAACTTTCATTACCGTCTACAACTGCAATAAAGTATTGGAAACCAAATGATTGCTGATAAATAGGAAGCACTGGCACTGCGTGGATCTATCGTAATCTACGGATGCTAAGTTTGCTGAAAATTCCTTGGAGGACAACTAACTTCAAACGGATATGGCGAATGTAAAGATTGGCCTGCATAATTATTAAGAGTGCTTTGCTTACTACTTTACCGATTCTGTCAACCGTAAACGACCGGCTTCAGACACGAGCAGTATAGCAGAGAAAATATAGCCAAAATCTGGTTGTATGATGCACAGGCACATTAGCGGCCCTATGTTCCTTAGAGGTGTAAAAGGAACGTATGTATATTCGAGCCACATAGATCTACAGCATCTTGCAAATAGTTTGAGTAGAAATTGACAAGATGAGGGAGATGATGAGACTTTTGCGTGCATGCCTTTGCTTATCCCGATTGATCACACCTCGAACTATATATCATGCATTGATATTGACAGCCTAAATCGATTCATTAAAAACTGTAGGATGCGGCCTATGTGAGTGCTTCGGATTAGCTACCTAAAGGCTTATTTATGGCAATTTGTGGGGATGTCAGCCACAGTTTCCTAAGTGTAGCTCGTCTTTAGAATACTTCTTATTCAGGTGCAAAAATTGGGCCGAAATTAAAAGATGGCGTCGGTTATGCTGGCTCTGATTACGCCTGTTTATTTATTTATCAGACAAAAACGTGACGAAGGTTACCCCACAGGAAAAATTTTTAAGTGGAGGTTCTTGGCGTCTTGTTCTTCACACGAGATGAACATCCAATGTTATATGTAGCGTTGGTCTATTGAAAATACATATCGTTGGTTGTCGTCGAATCATCCAATTCAGGCCAAAAGAAGTCACTTGTCATCGACCTTTAGTACTCAGAGTTTGCAGTGAGGACTCTGCTAACATCCTTCTTAAAGAAGTATGGACCGATGGTGCCGCCAATCGAAATTTCATATCAAACACCTTCTAGATCTCATCTCAATTCGAGCTTACAATTTAGTTTGTTCACGTCCTCATTCATCGAGGAATGGGGTTCATCGTTGAAGATAATTTTACCATAAAAATTTCGGCCAGTTTCTAACAGCTCCAGAGAACATACATACGAACACACCTTATTGTCTACGGTCATCAATGGAATTTTGATAAATGAGGCTGAATAAATATAACTAATTTGACAGATATGGTTACCCATTTCGTGGTTTCAAAAGTAAACGTAAATAAAACCCATATAAAATATTTTTTTTCATGACATTTCTTTTTTATTGTAAAGTTTGAACGTTGACATTATGCATAAAACACTACATCATTTAAATGACCTCCATGCGAAGTGTTGCAAGCATTGATTTTATTGAGGTAATTTTCCACCACTTTTTGACACATATTGGCTATTTCTCAGCCGTAACTTGACGAATGTTGGTTTTTAAATGCTCAAGAGTTGAAGGTTTATCTGCATAAACGCGGTCTTTCGCGTTGCTCCTCAAGAAAAAGGTCTAATGGTGTTAAATCGCATGATCTTGATCGCCAGTAGATAACGCCACGACGAGAAGTTACGCGACCAGGAAATGTCTCTTGCAATAAAGCCATATTCGCACGAGTTGTGTGGCATGTGGCACCTTCTTGTTGAAACCACATATTCTCCAAGTCGTATTCTTCAATAGCAGCCAAAAAAAACTCTGTTATCATAACGCTCCGAATTGACGGTGACAATCGCTCCATCGTCTTTTTCGAAGAAGTAAAGTCCAATCACACCTTCGGACCAAAGAGCTCACCAAACAGTGAATTTTTCTGGCTGTAATGACTTGTCCTCAATTACTTGATGATTCTTAGAACCTCCAATATGACAATTTTGTTTATTAACATGCCCACCGAGTGTGAAATATGCTTAATCGCTGAAGAAAATTTTGTTCAAAAAATTGCCGTCCACTGCCTGTTATTCACCCACCCATTCCACGTATCTACGACGTTGTGAATGGTCAGCTGGCTTCAGTTGTTGCGTGAGCTGGACTTTATATAGATGTAGGTATAGATCTGAATGCAAAATTCGTAATAATGTGCCGTAAGTCAGTCCTAATTCCTGAGAACGACGAGGAATCGAGACATTCGGGTCCTCGGCAACACTTTCACTTACAATAGCGATATTTTCAGTGGAACGAGCGAACCGATGATGCACAGGCCTTTCAATATTTGGAACTACTTCAGCCTCTTCAAATTTCTTTACATTTTGCCAATTTCTTGGGTAGTTGGGCGATTATGTAAACCATAACCTCCTCTCTAAGCACGATACGTGGCTGTGTTAGAATTACCATTTTTGTGGTAATAATTTTTGATAATTTTTATGCGTGTGTGTGGTAGTCAGAGACCTGCGCCGATCGGCTGACAGCCGGCTAAGCCGAGCCGCCGATAAAATTTAAAAGCCGCCGCCGCCGAAGATTTATTCGGCTTAAGTCGGCTTAAATTCAGCCGCCGTTTTTTGTATGTAATAATATATAAAATATGTTTTTAATATTGTATACAATAAATTTAAATTATATTTAAAATATGATATTTATATATTTTTATTTTACTTGACTTAAATACATTATTAAAGTTTTTTTGCTCATTTTGTGATACGTTAATAGAAAAATTTTTAATTTTTTGATATAGTGATTTTGAACACCCTTTCTTGTTTTTGGTGAATGTGGTGACAGTTTTAACTTTACGTTAAATTTTTTAAAAGACAAAAAATTATAATGGAGAACCAAAAAATTACAAATTTCTTTCAAAATTTAAATAATAATTTAAATGAGTTAAATTCATCTGATTCCGATGACGACCTTGCTATTTTTAATGGTATTGACAATGATATAAACGAATATGAAAAATTACTAGCCACCAAAACAAAAATTAAAAAGCCCAAATCCTTTTAAACAAAAAATCTTCAGCAGGGTCAATAGTTTGGCACCATTTTTGTCAATTGAATATTGGAAATAATTTGAAGGGGTAGGTATATATAATACTTCTATCCAGGAATTAAATATATAGAAAATTGAGGGGAGATTTTAACAAAACAATAAGGAAACTCCTATTTCAATTAGCTTTTTGCCAAATTTTTTGGAAAATTTTATTTTGAATATTCATTTCTGAAAGTTGTTTTTTGTAAGTGTTATAAAATGCGAAATAATTTCATGTTTGGAGTTTCTACCTTGACATCAAACCTCTGTAACCATTTACGTGCTCATGGTATTGATGTAAAATCGAAAAAATTTTAAAATTCCAATGCCAAATCAAAAGTCATATTACCAAGAAGTTCTAAAAGTGAAGATTCCGAAAAATTTGCTAATGCGCGTCTGCTTGTGCAAATGTGATCTAAGGTCCTTTATCATAGTGGAGCAACTAAGTTTTATGGTATATATGAAAGCCATTTTTCGGACCACAGCCGAAATAAAGGCGCCGCCGAGACTTTACCAAATTTCGGCTGACAGCCGACTTAAAGCCGCCGCCGAAACTTTTCAGCTTTAGCCGCCGCCGCCGACAAATTTGCTCGGCGCAGGTCTCTGGTGATAGTTAAGCGATCCATTTTCGTCAATGTCAGACTTTCAACTGAAAAGAAAAAAATTGTTTTCACAATTTAGCTTGACAGATGTCGAATTCCAGTTCAATACTTTTGAAACCATGAAATGGATAGCCTTTTTCCATTAGATTGAAATTTCTTTTCTAACTTTTGCTACAACGTTCTTTTACTTTAACAGGCATAAAGTGACCACATTTGACTACAATTGACCCACCGTATTACGCTGTCAATGTTTAAAACATTTTCGTTACAAGTTTTTTCTTATTCATTGGCGAATATTGTTATTCGTTAAAATACTTCACCTTTTTTTTTTCATTTCTTTCAAGTTAACATTTCAACTAAAAAAGAACCAAAAAATTATACAAAAAGAAAACGTAAAGTAAACTTAAAAACTAGAAAGTTTTTCTTTTTTTTCACCCACCTTTCCCACTCATTTAAACACAAATTAATGAAGAAAAATTTTAATGCCACAATTTGCAAAGTCTTCAGCGTAGAGTTAAATATCAACAGAGAACTTTAAAATTCAATTTTAAAATCAAAAAAAGAAAAGAAAGAGAGACACGAATTGTGTCCCAATGAATTGCAAAAGAATTTTTTTCCCTTATTTTTTTTGTGATGGCATTTAAACGAAAAATCCCGGTTTATTTATAATGAGAATGAAGGTGAGTAAGTGAGTTTGTGTGTGTGTGTATGTGTGTGTGCAATGTAAAGAATACCACACCGAAAAGTATTCAATTGAACTGAAGATGTTTAAGAACATTCTTTACAGGAAATAAGTTGCCACATGCAGAAGAACTCGAATGGGAAACAACCCAAAAGGAGAGAAAATGAAAATTACTTTGTTAAACAAAGTTTTTGTTGTTGTTGTTGTTATTGAAAAATAAAAAACAAATTTTTCATTTCTTTTGAACAACTTTTAAATAATAAATATTGAAAAATATCAATGATAAGGTAGAAATGAATCAACAAGAACAAGAAGAATAATTGAAAAGAAATTTTCGCTAACAAAAAAACAGAGGGAGAGAAAGAGAAGGAGAAAAAAACCCCAAAACAAATTTGTTTTAAATAAAAGCAATAAGTAAAGTATTCGGTAATAAACGACTATAAGAATACGCTTTACGACAATGCCAAGTAAGATTATGTATACTGAATGATTTATTAAAGACACAAACCCTTAGCCCAGTTGCTTTATAAAATTCAGTATTCAGCTGACACGCTGTGTATGAAGATAACAGCAAGCATTAAGCATTTTACAGTTATGAGTGTCATATGTCTATCAAATATGGCATACATACATACATAATTGGTCATTACAACCCTTCAGTCAGGATTATTGACCTAGTTTCTCACACCATTTTTGTTAGGTTAGGTTAGAGGACGTGTACTTGTCAATTCTGCATGAGTGGCGGGACCCACAGTTAAAAGTCGACTCCGAACGACACATTTTTTGAGAAGCATTCCATGGCAATTTTTTACTCTCAGAGTTTTTGCCAGAAATCTGCTGAGAGGAAGTCACCGAAAAAATTATTTTCAACTTATTTTTGTTGTGTGCGTTAATTTTATACATGGAGAGGCGGAACTAACAGTTTTGTCGACTCCGAACGACAGATTTTTGAGAAACTTTTCTTAGCAATTTTTTACTCTGAGAGTTTTTGCCAGAAGTCTGCTGAGAGGAAATCGCCGAAGAAATACTTTTTGTATTTTGTTTTGATATCTGGCCTGGGATTCGAACCCGGGTCTTTCGTCTAATAAGCCAACACACTACCTACTAGACCATGGCGACTCACAAATATGGCATGCATATGTTAAAGTGTAAAAGTTGTGTGTCTGCTTACATACATAATTGGGTGTTACAACTCTTCAGTCAGGATTATGACGTAGTTTCTCAGACCACTTATGTATGTTGTATTCGTTAATTTTATACGTAGGCGTCTGGACCTACAGTTTAAAGTCGATTCAGAACGATAGATTTTTCTGGGAAACTTTTCATGGGAGTTTTATTTACTCTCAGAGTTTTTGCCGGAAATCTGCTGAAATATTGTAGCCATAGGAACATTTTTTCATATTTTCGTTTTAATGTTTGAACCGCAGCCTTACGTCTAATGAGCCAACACACTATCCACTAGACTCAGACGCCTGCATACCAGTCGTTCATCATTATTCATCAACACCAACACGATTCAGTTGTGCGTGTAAGGTGAAGCATTCTGTGAGTACTCTCATTAAAGTACTCAAGAGGCTAAAATCCTCAAACTTAATCCAGTGCTGTTCCCTAACAAGGAAAGAAAGAAACAGAAACATGTTTTCAATTTCCACTAGGAGTTGCTTGGGGTGTGTAGTGAATACAAAACCAAATCATTGCAGTTTGTATCATCTTCATCAACCTCTTCAAAGTAGAATCGCATGAGACAACCAAACCTAAGGCAGGTAGCTTCACCTTAGTCTCACTGTGAATTGGAGTACTTACTTCACTTTATCAGGACTTTTCTGGCTATAGGTTAAGTTTAATAAAGTAAAGAGAAGGACAGAACGATATTATGAAAAAAATATGACAGTGTTGCCAGACCACAAAACACAGTCTTACACAATGTGTGTATATATACACACATACTCTGGGTGAGGCATCTCTAACTTTACAATATTATTACATTGTTACCTTTTAAAAACGTTTAAAATATGAGCTCATAGACTACAAATAAAATAAAAATTAATTAGTGTTTTGTTTTAATTAAAATTTTTTATTATTCGCACAATTCTATGTGCACCCTGTTCACAACTTTATATAAACAACAACAATTGCTCTTATTTGTCATTCCCCTATTTACCCCTTTTGTATAAACAATAACAATTACTAGACAATTGTTCGCCAAATCTTTGTAAGGATGATCATCAAACCACTATTAATCTCTTCAAACCCACCGAGCCTTCACACAAGAGTGACTGAACTTCACTAACACCGTCGGCTGCTTTGCCTTGCTTTCATATGGCAGAGTAAACAGTGTAAAGGCGAATGTTCATGGCTTCGCCTTATCGAGATCTTTATAAATGTAAGCATCGTTGATTCATTATTGTTGTTTGTATATTTTTGTTTACATTTATTCTTGTAGTGTTTTTTTGTTTTGTATTTTTGCTTGCAATTTTTATATGAAGCAATGGATTAGAAAAATCCCGGTTACTTCATTTTCATAACCATATTCATTCTCTTTGATAGTAAAACAGTTTTTAGAACTCTTTTCTGTATAGCCATTAGACCTAATTTGGATCCCTGGTCCTTGGGTAGTTGTCCACTCTAGCTTACCAAACCATTTACGAATAAGGGTCTACCTTTTACATTCGTTAGACTGATATCGGATCGATTACTAAATTCATTAAAGATTCAGGATGTTCTTTAGGATGTTCTCAGTAAATCATGAAAAGCCCTGATGGTGAGTGTCAAGTTTGGTTTACGACCTAGCTTATCACAGTGGTTTCACGTCTAATAAGCCAACACACTACGTAGTGGACTACGCAGATTTCTAAGAGCGTATCATGTGTTAAATGCGAAGTCCTGATGCTAATTGTTAAGATAGGATAAAGGGGACATGTCAGTTATCTTTATGGTTATCACATCTTGAGGTGCTCATGTAATGCCTTCTGTACTGTCCCTGCCCCACACAATGTTAGAGATTCAGCTCTGTCAGACCTTCCCAAAGGCTGAGAGAAAATTTCCTAAAATCATAAGCACAACAATAACATGGCTCTGCATGGGTTTTGCATATAAGATGGCTCCACGAGTTTCCGAAAGCATTTTGCGCCCTGACCACTAATCTGGGTTCATAAACTTTTCATTACTTCAGGTTGGATCCGCCATTTTGCATTTTTTAAACCTGAATGAAGATCTGCAATCAGCAATCCCAAAAACCCTTGAGAAACAATTTTCAAGTAAATCGGATTAATTTTTAAGGGCCTTCGTAATGAATTTCTGTTTCTTTTGCACCCCTTGACATAACCCCCCTCCCTTTAACTTTAAAGGAGCATGTAAAAAATTTGGCTTTGGGCTTATTTTAAAGACCAAAGATCAATTGTCAATTTCTGATAACAACGATGGTTCTAGCACGTCAGTGCTTAGCTCTATAATTCTTCAAAAATGGACAAAAACGCTATTTTTGGGGGGTTTCAGCCCCCTTTTTCTCGAAAACCTTCGTGACAGTGCGCAAAATGCCTTCGGAAATATCTGGAGACGTCTTATTTGCCCACAAAAAAATCCACATTTGCCGGGCTGTGTAATCATCAATTCAAGCTAAGGCGTAGGGTATGCAAAGCAAAATTAAATTGCCGAAAATGAAAAACACACAAACCGACAGCAACAATGACAATAAAATTATAAAAAATGAAAAAAAAACGAAAAAAATCAATTGAAAAATAGTCCCACTGGTAATGATGATAGAGTGTGGGGGTGGTGCTCGTGGCAGTGGATATGGTAATGGTTGTGGTGTCGATGCCTGTGTCTGTGTATGGCAGTGGCAAAAGAAATCTCAGAATATCATTGTCATGCTCATTATGTAATAATTAAAAGAAATTGTGGTGAACCACAGCACGTACATCGTACAAGGAGATAACAAACAGCAACAGCAACAGTAGCAGCAATAGCAACAAAAAAAAAAAAAAACAATAAGCATTGAGAAAATGAAATTGCAACAACAATCACAATAACAACAACCTTCAAATATATTACCAATAAATACAGAAACGTAAAATAATTATAGATGCTGGCATATACAGTTGTAAACGATTGTACACACTTACACACACAAATGCAAAAACTTTCACAAATACACCCACACAGCCATAACGTTACAAAGTGAATACACATGCAAAATTCATATTAAAAATGTATTTAAAACATGTATTTCGTATTCAATTGTATTATAAAAGAGTGGCTAAAGGGGGAAGGGAATGTAACAAAAAAAAAACGAAAAGAAATCAACAAAAAAATATAAATGTTTTGCCAATGATTTACACCAGGCAACAGAGAAAAAGGTACAAGATTTAATAGAAATTCCGTTTCAAACCGATTTTTTAAGGATTCCGGACTTCAAATTGAATTTAAACAAAGTGTCTGAAGTCGCCGTAGTCTAGTAGGTAGTGTGTTGGCTTATTAGACGTAAAGCCAGGATTCGAGCCCCAGGCCAGACATACAAAAAGTATTTCTTTGGTAATTTCCTTTCAGCTGATTTCTGGCAAAAACTCTGAAAGTAAATAAAATTGCCATGAAATAGCTTCTCAAAAATGTGTCGTTCGCAGTTGACTTTAAACTGTAGGTCCCGCCACTTATTATAAAATTAGCACACACAACATAAGTGGTGTAAGAAACTAGGTCAATAATCCTGACTGAAGGTTTGTAATGATCAATTATGTATGTCTGGGAGATATCATCGAAATTTTTCTCTATTTGAAAGACCTTTTGTTGCCATTAGACGTTGTTCATCGATTTTATGTTCCCTATTTAGCAGCTCATAATGGGTCATACCCTTCTGATCCCATCAAATACAGAGAATTATCGTAGAACAATGAATATTTCATTTGACCGTGAATTTTGCTCATTGCCGAAGCTTCATATATGATTCTATGAGCTCTGGGCTGTCATAACGAATCCAGTGCTCGTTGCCAGTGATAATTCAATGCAAAGTAATTGCATTTTAAAGCGATCAAGCAGTATTTCTTACTTAATTGGTCATTGCAAACCCTTTAGTAAGGATTAAAACCTAGCTGCTCATTCTAGCTGTTAATTCTATCCCTGAGTAGAAAGATCTACAGTTTAAAGTCTATTCGAATGACAGATTGTTGGCAAACTGCTGAAAGGCAGCATTTCGAATTTTGTTTTTTTGGAGATGTTTGGATCATGGCCTTACGTTTAATAAGCCAATAGACTACCCACTAGACTACAACGATTTACAGGTGGTGGAATATGGCCTAACTGAGAACTTCGTAATGGATCGCAGCCTTCTGATTCTAATAAATATAGAGCATTAACTTGGTGCTCTGTTAATTTTACTTGGCATTACATTTCGCTCGCCGCATGTGTTTTACATGCAAGGTTCGTCACCAATTATAATTCAATACAAAAATATTTTCGTTTCAATCAAATAGAATTTCTTTCATACTCAATTTGATAGTTATAATAGTCAGATTTTAAAAATCCAAAGTGGCGGATCCAATATGGCGGTTGTCAAGTAAATCCGATTAATTTTTATAAACCTTGAGTACCATATTGGGTCCGCCATCTTGAATTTTTTAAATCTGAATGAAGATCTGTAACCAGCGACCCCAGAAACCCCTGAGTAACAATTTTCAAGTAAATCTGAATGATTTTTAAGGACCTCCGTTTGGTGTTTGGATTTCTCTTACACCGCTTGACATAAACCCACGCGCTACTTTAAGGTTGCATGCAAACAATTTGGCTTTGGGCTCATTTTAAAGAGCAAAAATCAATTGTCAATTTCTGCTAATAACGATGGTTCTAGCACGTCGGTATTTAGCTCTACAATTTTTTAAAAATGGCTAAAAACGAAATTTTTAGGGGTTTCAATCCCCTTTTTCTCGACAATCTGACGTGATGGAAATTTTTGGAACGTGTTCAGCGCGCAAAATGCCTTCGGAAACACCTGGAATCAGCTTATTAGCACAAAAGAGTCCAAATTTGCAGGGCCTTCCAACCCTTCAGTCAGGATTACGATTTAGCTTCTCACACCACTTCTGTTGCGAACGACAGATTTTTGAGAAACTTTTCATTGAAATTTTATTTACTCTCAGAATTTTTGCCACAAATGAGGTAAGAGGCAGTCGCCAAACAAATGTTTTGATACCTGACCTGGATTTTAAACCATAGCCTTACGTCTAATAAGCCTACACACTACTTACTAGACTTCGGCGACTACAAAGCTTCAAACTACTTTCTGAAAATTATGTTGTTCTGTGTAAAACCTGTATTGCCTCAACGATATCAATTAACAACAAAAAAAAAAAATAAAATAAATTGCAAAAAAAAATGCCATTAAAAGCATTTATAATTGGTAACAAGTAATAAGAAAGCAAGCAATAAAAAGTAATAAAAAAAAAATTTTTCATGTTGCTCTTGTTATCCTGCAGCCAACAACCTGCCACATGCCTCAAAACCTATCTGCTTTTCTCTGGTAAATTCATTTATTCGTTACGTTTGTAGTGCAATTCGTTCATGTGACAAAAATCGATTACAATTAACACAATAAAATTTTAATTTTTTTTCAACAATTCAACAATTTTCTTGCCTGGCATTGATGAACCAAAAATGAGAGAGAATCTCTTGGTAGCAGTTTTGTTTCTGATGCCTAAATAAGAACAATAGGGTGGAGTCTTAACGTGGCAGAAAGGATGACAGTGAATTTAGTCATGGTTTTATGCAGAAATAAATTAAATTTTTGTTGCGAAATAAAATTTCTGAGATTTTCAAATTATCAACACATTAGCATATAAACTTTACAACACTACCGTACTGGCTTTTAAAACAGTGTCCAGCAAATAATGACTCTGAAAATCAGCACAATTTTAAATTCATAGCCATTGTCATCGCCATCGCCATCGTCATCGTCATCATCATCACCAACAGCGTCAACATCCTCATTTTACTCGAATTACGATTATAATCGCAAGAATGAAAATAACTCACTTAGTTGTCAACCAATTTATTTGTCTGTCAGTTTGCTCAAATTTAAATCGCAGTATGAAATCGTTTTTCTTTTCTTTCCACTTGATTTTTTACATTTCATTTCATTTCGTTTCGTTTTTACTTTTCCTCCATTTTTCTACTTCTTTTGGTTTCATTTTTATATTTTTTTTTTTGCTGTTTTTATTTATTGACAACAAAATGTCATGATTGTTGTTGTTGTTATAAATTCGCTGTTACTGGTTATGTTGCTGTTATTGTTGTTGTTGTTGTTATGTTTTATAACATTTTGTAAGCTTTTGAGATTGAAATATTGTTCTTGTCTTATAAAACGCGAATAAAAAATATTACGAAAATCATCTTCAGTAGTTCCAAACAAGTCAACAGTTGCACTTAAAAGAAAGTCAAGTCAATGGGAAGGATAGCCAAAACTTTAAAGTAGGAATACACACAAGCAGTAGTCACTATAGTCTAATAGGCAATGACGCAAGCCAGTGTTTTAAACCCCAGCTCAGATTTCTAAAAGAAAACAAAGTATTTCTGCTGTCTTCCGGCAATAACTCTAAACGGAATTACAGCTGCCAATGGAAAGTTTCTCAAAAATCTGTAGTTCAGAGGCGACTTTAAACTGTACATACCGCTACTCATGGATAAAATTATAACACAAAACATGAGTGCCATGGGTGCGTAATGACCGATTAAGGAAGTAAGTAAGACCCACAGTACAGACAGTAAAGTTTGTTGAAGTCGCCGTGGTCTAGTATGTAGTGTGTTGGCTTAGACGAAAGACCCAAGTTCGAATCCCAGGTCAGACATCAAAACAAAATACAAAAAATATTTCTTTGGCGACTTCCACTCAGCAGATTTCTGGCAAAAACTCTGAGAGTAGAAATTGCCATGAAAAGCTTCTCAAAAAAACCGGTCGTTCGAGGTCGACTTTAAACTGTAGATCCCGCCACTCACGTATAAAATTAACGCACACAACACGAGTGGTATGAGAATCTAGAATGTTGTACAATAGGTCAATTGACAAGTCCACGTACTCTAACCTAACCTAAAGTTTGTTGATCACTTTGGTTTTATGGATCTCAAATATGATCGCTATTTTGCCAGTCTTTAGAGCCGTTGACTACTTCCGTACCAGAGATCAGCAATGAATAGTTTTTCCGCTACTCATAAGCACTCTTGCAATTTTGAGTATGAATGAATCAACAGAATTGAAATTCAACTACTCTGATTCATTCGTACTCGCTACAACATTGTTTTATAAGTATAAGTAGCAATGAGTATGAGTACAACGTTAACATCAAACTCACAACATTCGAAATGTGTTTGATTCATACGCTATATACTAATCATTCTGATTCATAAATTTAGAAAAATACTTATAAGTCATTCGAGTGGCTCGAATCATTCATCAAAATTTAAAGCGTTTGTTGTTGTTGCACATACAAACAAAGAAGAAAGGAAAGACAAAGACAACAATCAAAGCATACACACAATCTACTTGTGAGTATAGCAGTGTTCGTAAGCGAATCATACTTATTTTGTGCTTCGTGTAAATGTTAAGTTGAGACGAGTCGAAATTAATAACATCATGCGTATTGTTAAGTATGACTACGACGAGTACTTCCAACATTGAGTATGAGTAGTATGAGTATCATATTAAAATAAGTATAAATGCGTATAAGCATCTGAAATTATAAGTATGACTCGAACCTACTCATCGTTTTGTATACTTATTGCTGATATATGTTCCGTACCTGAGCGTAAAACGAAGTGTGTGTTATTACAAAGTACGAAAATGTTCTGTATCGGATCCCAGGTTACTCTGACGTTGTTAATGAATTGTTTTGCATTGGCACCATCATTACCAGTTAAAGTAGTGTTAGTCTGGTGATCATGCATAGATTTACTTTTGCATACAGGTATTATGATCTCCATAGGCAAATGAGTAGCGAATAAATTTCCTGAACGATGAAACCAAAGCCCTACTAGTTGCTTATTCTTCCCGTCCTTCCCGTTAGCACCACTGCTCATTATGGAAGTATTGGAGGCAAACGTGCTACACAAGGTATTCGGTACAATACGATTTGGCGATAAGTTCCGCATTCGATCCAACAGTAAGCATGAGCGTACAATGGCTACGCTAGTATAACCTTGACA
Organism: Sarcophaga peregrina; assembly: GCA_014635995.1. Taxonomy (NCBI): domain Eukaryota; kingdom Metazoa; phylum Arthropoda; class Insecta; order Diptera; family Sarcophagidae; genus Sarcophaga; species Sarcophaga peregrina. Next base: position 18,920,717 of record CM025790.1, read on the forward strand.
TACATACATTATTGGCCATCACAACCCTTCAAGTCAGGATTACGACCTAGCTTCTCACACCACTTATGTTGTGTGCGTTAATTTTATACATGAGTGGCGGGACCTACAGTTTAAAGTCGACTCCGAACGACAGATTTTTGAGAAGCTTTTCATGGCAATTTTTACTCTCAGAGTCTTTGCCAGAAATCTGCTGAGAGGCAGTCGCCGAAGAAATATTTTTTCGTTTTGATGTCTGACCTGGGATTCGAACCCGGGCCTTTTGTCTAATAAGCCAACACACTACCCACTAGACCACGGCGACTTCATATAACCTTGACATTCGGATTGAAAATATGCTACGGCGAAACGTACTGTTTGTTGAGGGAATCAGCGTAGGAGGATAACCGTTTTATTGGAGGACGACTACCATGTCTGCGTTGGAAGGACTTATTATCGATTTGTGAAACCAACAGTAAAGTAGAGGCACTTTAGACTAATATGTGACATCTTAGTACAAGCTACGTTGGAGGGTTAGTATCTCTATTGTGCTTCTCATAAGAGTGCTTTGTGTTATCCCAACAAAGGTTTTTTCCTTTGCAATACTAACTTCTTTGGACTTTTACAGAAGCAGCTGGCTACAGTAAGACTCGATGTAATTGACTACTGCCTTCATCTGTATTATATCTACGCTGAAATACTAGAAAACTATAGTTAGTGTCGACAATATGTTTACGAAAAATCTTTAGAATATTGCAGTAGATCATCTTTTTCGACAAGGACACTGCTGGTCTTAAAATTCTGAGGTGCCCTACTATATCCTTTTCATAGATTGTCTCGTCCTTTGTTTTGTTCCAGAAAAAGTTCATTGTCATATTGAAAGCTGATGCCTGATTTACTTGCACGGTCAGGCAACAATCAAGTGTCTTTAGAACGTCATATTGGTGTCAGTCCTCGTCCATGAATATCAGGAATTTCTCAGGGAAATTTGAAATTTTTCAAAGGTAACGCTTACATAAGTTCATGGGAGTAAATTGTCTCAATTTCTGAATATATTTCAGCTATCCTCCAAGGACGAACTTCATTACATTCGCCTTGTGAGACGATCAAAGAGTTGATCTTTCGAAAAATTATTTGTTAACCATTTTATCACAGACGTTTTGACATTATTTTTATTTTTTATTCTTTTTTTAAATTTAGGCAACCTGTTGTAGGATACTTTCCCTTAGCCGCCATTAAGATCACAGTTTAGTTGGCTTCTTTTACGCATTTTAGTGTTTCTTTGCAGTTTCTTAAATTGAGTCAAAGATGAGATGAATTTTGCAAAAATAAGTAAATGGATGAACGAATGAATGAATGAATGAATGAATGGAAAAAATATATTTTTTTATATTTCATTTCGAAATCTGCTTTTATTTTCAACAACAACAACAACAAACAATCTTATATCTTGCTTAATGCAAAATAAATGCAATACACTTTAACCATATTTATGTGTGTGTCTATATTGTATAAATGCTTTAGGGTTTTATGTAATATAAGAATAAGCTAAGAATTATTCGAATAATCGACTCAAATAGTAAGTAAAATTTTCAATTTCTTATCTTCTTAAGTTGTGGAACGGTTGTTAGACTTAAGGTTCAAAAATGTCCAGGTTTTCTGAAACAACAATTCATGGCACTTGACTTACAGATTTTTGCTTGTGATTGCTTTTGTGAAGGGTTTTATATAAAAACTGCACTCCACAGATTAGTTTCATTAGGAGATTGTCGATAAAGTACTATAGAGAGACGGCTTATTAAGTAGTTAGAAGCGCTAAGGCCATATAACCTAGTATAGCTGAAAAAATGTCGTAATCTTCTTACATTTGTAGAAGAACCTAAAGGAGACCTATATTCAGAAAAATATTAGGCCGCGGTTGGTGTTATTTTGGAATAGAGAAGCATTGATGATTAGTGGATAAGTAGTATAAAACAGCTGTCCAGTAGATTTACGTCTCAGTAGATTTCTGGAAAAAACTCTAAAAGTAAATAAATTGTCATGAAAAGTTTCTCAAAATTCTGCCGTTCGTAGTAGTCTTTAATCTTCAATCGTTGATAATATAGACACACACAACATTTGTACTGTAAGAAGTTAGGTTGTAGTCCAGGCTAAAGAAGGAATTCATTCGATAAGTAAACTGGCAAGCATGGGCATAGATGAGGCAACGAGAATGTGCCCTTCATCGACGATTGAAGCTTTGTTGGATTTAAGCGTGTTACTTATGGTAGTGAAGATCAAAGGCATGAAGACTAAAGATATGATAACGGGAAACAAGTCTAATATGATGTGAGAAGGTAGGTTGTAGTCCTGAATAAAGAAGGAATTCGTTTGACAATCAACCTGGCAAGCATGGGCATAGATGAGGCAACGAGAATGTGCCCTTCATCAACGATTGAAGCTTTGTTGGATTTAAGCATATTACTTATGGTAGTGAAGGTCAGAGGCATGAAGACTAAAGGTATGATAACGGGAAACAAGTCTAATACGAGATTGATGTGAGAAGGTAGGTTGTAGTCCTGGCTAAAGAAGGAATTCGTTCGACAAGCAAACTGGCAAGCATGGGCATAGATGAAGCAACGAGAATGTGCCCTTCATCGACGATTGAAGCTTTGTTGGATTTAAGCGTGTTACTTATGGTAGTGAAGATCAGAGGCATGAAGACTAAAGATATGATAACGGGAAACAAGTCTAATACGAGATTGATGTGAGAAGGTAGGTTGTAGTCCTGGCTAAAGAAGGAATTCGTTCGACAAGCAAATTGGCAAGCATGGGTATAGATGAGGCAACGAGAACGTGCCCTTCACCGACGATTGAAGCTTTGTTGGATTTAAGTGCGTTGCTTATGATAGTAAAGATCAGAGGCATGAAGGCTAAGGTTATGATAATGGGAAACAAGTCTAATTCGAGATTGATCTTAAGTATAGCGTACTGACAGCTGCAGCCTTAATTGTTTTTCAGAGCGAGTTTGAAAAACGAAACTGATTGATAAGAGTGAAAGGAGTAATTTAGATGCTACCAACTCTTCAAACAAGGCAATTATGGTAGTGAAGGGTAGGGGTAGGGTAGCTAGCCCGACATATATACATTCATAATTGGTCATTACAACCCTTAAGTCAGGATTACGACCCAAATAAGGCAACAGAAGCCAGTATTTTAGTCCAAGCAGTTCTAAGCAAAAATAATCGCAGTCAACCAGGTAAGATGGAAATGTTTATTAAAAAAAAATATTCCAAGCAGACGTTTTCAATACCGAAAGATAAGCTAGGCAGTTAGGCAGTTATTTGTGTAATCGGTTCATATGAGGCTAATTCGAAAATAATATGGCATTGAGTTGGAAAGCTGACCTTTCATCTCATATACCTCAACCGGGAACCTCAACGTAATTGGTTTTAAGACAATATGAATTTTGTCTGATTAATTACAATTGAAGTGATTGCAACCACAGATATCCAAGTGCAGCCTGAGGATAGTAGGCCACCTTCTGACAGAGCATGTCTGCCTTAAAAACACTTGATAGGAATGGATATCGCTTTTAATCCAATATGAATACTTTGTAATGGAGAAAACGAATCACACTTATCCGCGCTGGGTTATTGCATTTTAGGAGGAAACACCAGGATGCCTTTCAAATACAGGCCAGAGCGTTATTGTCAGTGCGAACAGAGTAGGAGTAGAGAGTTATTATTGTACTGCCCTTCTATCGGGTGATTTTTTAGCTATTATCTTTTTGGCAGCAACTGGTTTAAACAGCTAGCGCAAGTTTCGTGTTTTGTTTCACTGTCAACATCTTCAGTTTGGCCTATAATTTAACCATGAATAGGTTTACAAACGAACTACGCTTGCAAATCATAGAATTTTATTATCAAAATGCTTGCGTGATATGTTAAGAAAGTTCATCGCGCGTTCTTCTTCTATTCTTCCATTTATTGGCGTTCAGCTAGGAAGCTCAGTTATGGCTCAATGGATACGTAAATAAGCAGAATTGTCGATTTTGGAGTGAAGATCAGCCAAAAGAATTGCAAAAGGCTACCAATGCATAGAGAAAAAGTCACAGTTTGGTGCAGTTTATGGGGCTGGTGGCATCATTGGACCCGTACTTCATCAAAGATGCTGCAAACCTTAACGTGAGATGATAATCCAATTTTTTTTTTTTTGGCCCAAAATGCAAGAGTTTGACTTTCATGACATGTGGTTTCAAACAAGATGGTGCCACATGCCACACAGCACGCGTAACACGTTCGGGACGATCAATTGGCCGCCTAGATCGTGCGATTTAACGCCTTTAGACTATTTTTTGTGGGGCTATGTTAAACCTCATGTCTATACAAAGCATTTATTTGTGAGATACCGGCCGAATGTTGGAAAGAGTATGCCAAAATTGGACTAAATGGATGGATCATTTCGCGGTCAACACGTGCCTGAAATAATCTTCAAACATTAAATTATATGGACCGTACTATCGATTCCAATAAAGATTTCATGCATTTTTCTAAATTTTGCAAGTTTTTTTGATAAATTTTCCTATAGCTCTTAAAAAATCACCCATTATATACACTGAGAGCACTGAGTGTCGTCTCAGTACTCTACCACCGGCACAAGGCAATAATAATAAATGCTGCTGTACTTACCATACTTTTGGGAAGACATCTTACAGTAGTCAATAGTAAACAGTTTTGTATTCTGTAGTCAGCTGTAGCGAAGTCTTCTGTAGTAAGTATTGTTTGCTTAATTAATTTGTATTCAAATAATCGTAACATAAAAACTCTGTGAGTAAATAAAATTGCCATGAAAAGTTTTTCAAAAATCTGTCGTTCGGAGTAGACTTTAAACTGTAGGTCCCGCCACTTATGTATAAAATTAACACACACAACATAAGTAGTGTGAGAAACTAGATCAATTATCCTGACTGAAGGGTTGTAATGGCCAATTGTGGATGGATAATCGTTATATTTTTCGATTAATTGAATGAAATGTTAGCCCTGGAATATTATTTGTGTTTGTATGCACATTTACATTTAAATCGAGTAATATAAACAAAATATATACTATGGAAACGGAAATAAACTTGTATATCCTACTTTTACAGCAAGAACACATACATACATACATATTCTTTGGATAGTATAAGTATAAGAGTAATAGTTATACAAGTAGCATTTGCAAAGTGGTACTGGTATTGCTACTGACATTGCTATTGGTAGTGGTAGTAGCAGTAGTGGTAGTAGCAATGGTGGTGAGTTACTTTTATAAGATGTCATCAAGTCAAAAATTGAAAATAAAAAAAATTTTTCTTTTCTTTTCCTTTTGCTTTCTCTTTCTTTTTTTATAAACGAAAAATTTCGTATTCCTTACAAAAAGAAAAATTTGAAAGAGAGATAAAACTAAATGAAAAGTAAAAAAGAAATAAGAATTGCTTGTACTTTCTTCATTTTGTTTCTTGGCCATACATTGTGCTTCAAACACAAATCGAAAGCCAAGCATTGGTCCAACTTGGTATTACCAAGTTATAGTGGCATGTATAAAGCATTTCTTATTATAAAACTCTTGATAGCAAACAAACAAACAAAAAAAAAAGTGAAAATAATCAGAAAAACAGAGACAAAAAAAAGTAAAAATTACAATTTAATTTTGTTATTCCCTAGAGAGAGTTAGAGACCTAAAAAGGGGACAGAGACAGAGCGAGAGAGAGAGAGTGTAGCAAACAATTGAAAACGTTCTAATTCATTTCTCATTATGGCACAATTTTTTTTTCTTTCTTTCTCTTTGTGTCTGACCTCTCTACATTGTGTGTCCAGTCCATACTTTCCAATTCTTTACATTCGAAAAAAAACATTGCCTTTCTGAACATTTGCATGCAAAATAGGAAAAATAAAAAGAAAACTTTACATAGTCCATAGTATGGTTGGACAAAAATTTTCAACATAAAGTCATTTGACTTGACTTATGACATTGTTTTCAATAAATAAAGATAAAAGTTTAAATGAAATTTTAACAAGAATTTATGCAAAACTAACTTACCCACCACACCACTAGACTGCAAAAAGTAAGGCGTTTATATATACGACCGTCTAAAACGAATTAAACCAACACTTGAACAACTTACTTTTGCTTGCAGTCAGTCGTATCTGTAAAAGGAAAATGATTAAGAATGGCATTAAATAAAATCACAAATAAAATTGGAACACAAAAACAAAAAAAAAACAAAAACATTTCTTTCCTTAAATTTTATTAGCAGCATAAAAATTACTCGGAAATTAGTTTCAATTTAAATGGTAGGGAGAGAGATTTTTTTGTTTGTAATTACATACATACATAATTAGCCATTACAACCCTTCAGTCAGGATTACGACCTAGCTTCTCACACCACTTATGTTGTGTGCGTTAATTGTATACATGAGTGGCGGGACCTACCGTTTAAAGTCGACTCCGAACGACAGATTTTTGAGAAGCTTTTCATGGCAATTTTTTACTCTCAGAGTCTTTGCCAGAAATCTGCTGAGAGGAAGTCGCCGAAGAAATATTTTTCGTTTTGATGTCTGACCTGGGATTCGAACCCGGGTGTTTCGTCTAATAAGCCAACACACTACCCACTAGACCACGGCGACTGTTTGTAATTAAGCCATGCAACTAAATTTTTAAAATATTTTCTACTTCTAATGCTATAAAACTGGAAACGGTTTAACCTTCAATAACAAATATTTCAGAGGCCTGAAAAGCATGTGGTAAACTTTAATAAAAGCAAATAGGCATTAGTATACCCAATATAACACTCGCATCGGGTCCGCCATCTAACGTTTTTTGTTTTTTTTTTCAACTAGTGTTTACTTCGTGAATGGTAACACTTAGCTCATGTCTGATTTGACAGATAATTTGTTTTATCCTTCCGCTGAACGAATATGGTTCTGAAGCCGATTTTGGCAAAAAAAATCATCTTTTCAAATGGATCGCTCATTTTGATCTTGGCGGGTATGTAAACAAGCAAAATTCTCGCACTTGGGGCACAAAAAACCCGCACGCATACATTGGAAAGCCGACGCACTCAAATGGAATTGGTACGGATTTTGGTCCAGAAGTATAATTGTGCCAATTTTCTTCGAAAATGAGCAAGGAGCGGCCGTTACAGTCAATGGCGATCGTTATCGGGTCATATTAAACGAATTTTGTTCACAAAAATTCAAGAGGAGGATATTCGCAGCATTTGATTTTAACCGAACGGCGCTACGTGCCACACAGCCGAAGCTACACTCCATGTTTTGCGCGCTGTTTTTAAGGATCGCATTATCAGCCGCAGAGCTGATGTGCTTTGGTTATCTCCGAGCTGCGATTTGACACCGATGGACTATTATTTGTGGGGTGCCGTCAAAAATAAGTGTACCGCCGACAATCCATAGACAATGGATGCTTTAAAGGACAATATTCATGAAGACATTGGTGAAATACAGCTGCCCACAATCGATAATGTGCTTAAAAATTTAACCCACCGTGTAGGTCGTCCGAGGCAGCCATTTGAATGAAATTATTTTCCATTATGAAGCGAAAAGATTGTACTTTCAAATAAAAAAAAAAATTTAGAAAATATTCTGTGGCATATTTTTAAGCATATTCAATTGGCCAATTGACGCGTGCTTGTTGACACTACATGTCATTCAAATCAAGCTCTTGCATTTTGGGCAAAAAAAAGTTGGATATCATCTCACGGTAACGCTCATCATTCACAGCTAGGTTACGATTCGCAGCAGCTTTGAAGAAGTACGGTCCAATGATGCCACCAGCCCGTAAACCGCACCAAACTGTGACTTTTTCTGGATGCATTGGTGGCTTTTACAATGCTTCTCGCTGACCTTCACTCTAAAATCGACAATTCTGCTTATTTACGTATCCACTCAGCCAAAAATGAGCTACGTCGCTGAACACAATTTTTCAATAAAGAAGCGGATCTTCGGCCAACTTTCCAAAAATGCTGCATTGCGGTAGGTCGTTCGGCTTCAATTCTTGCACCAGCTGTGTTTTGAAAGCCTTCACACCTAAATCCTTCCGCAAAATTTTCCACGTTATTGAGTAACAGAGGCCCAATTGCTGTGAACGGCGACGAATCGATAATTGGTGGTCATCATTAACACTGGCCGATACAGATGCGATATTTTCTTTAGTTCGCACTCTACGTAAGCGAGTTGGTGGTTTAATGTCCAACAATGTAAATTTGGTGCGAAATTTAATCACAATAGCCGAAATAGCCGCTTCAGTGGGAACTGACCGCCGAGAACATGTAATTTATAGCCATGACATTAGTCAAGACATCTATCACGTTTAGACTGCTTTATGATCCAATGTCATGGAAAATTTAATATTTTGGATACGTTTCTTCACTCAGAGAAGACGTTACGAATATTTGAAGGATGTTATATTTCAAGAAGTCGTCGTAGTCTAGTATGTAGTGTGTTGGCTTATTAGCCCGAGCTCAAACCCCAGGTCAGACATCAAAACGAAAATATGAAAAAATATTTCTTTGGCGACTTCTTCTCAACAGATTTCTGGCAAAAACTCTGAGAGTAAAATAAAATTTCTATGAAAAGTCTCAAAAACCTTTCGTTCATAGTCGACTTTATACTGTAGGTTCCCCCACTAATGTATACAATTAACGCACACAATGGAAGTGGTGTGAGAAGATAGATCGTAATCCTGGCAGAAGAGTTGTAATGACCAATTACGTATGTATGTATGTAATAGAATCATAATGTTCTTCCAGGAAATATAAAGAATTGCAGATATCTTATATACTTACTGACCAAATTGGTCATTATAACCTTTTAGTCATGACAATATAGCTTTTCACACCCCATAGGTTGTGTGTTTTAATTTTTTCCATGAGTAGCTTGACGTATAGTTTTAATTTTTAAATTGACTTCAAGGAAGAAGATATGAGAATTTTTTCACGGCAATTCTTATTTACCCTCAGATTTTTGTTGTAAGAAATATTTGTTTTCATTTTCGTCTCTAAGATTTATTTAGGGCTTGAAAAACCATAGGGTTCTTGGCTAATAGCAAACACACTACTTCTCGGTACGATACTTTAGTTGCATTCGGATATTGAAGAAACACATAGAAGCTTAACGCAAATTACATTCTTTGCTACATATCAAGTAACTTCAAGTAAATGAAAATGATGAGCCATATCTTAGTGTAAACTGTCATTTAATGTATTAAAGACTCAAACCCGAAACCTTCCACATTTTTAAAATTTGCTATCTTAGGAATACTTTAAATATCAAAAAAATACAACTAACAACGTATTTATACTTACCAGATTAATTAAAATACAAATTTCCACAACTTTCCTTATGAATTCTGGATCAAAATTTTAATTCACTTGCAGTATGTCCAGCATTTCATAAATTTCAATATCCCCACAAGAAATTTCTTTTTTTTTAATTTCTCGAAAAACATTTCACTTTTCTAACCTCATTTTTCACAAATAATGTCAACAAAAAAAAAAATGGAAATGGAAATAATGAAAATGTACTTGAAATGTAAACAATTAAACAAAAAAATGAAAAATGAAAAACACGAGAAAAAAAATATCACAAATAAACACAATTCATCTCGTTCATACGATGAATGAATGGATGGTGCAGAGAAATTATTCCACGGAACGGAAAAGTTGAAAGAAACACATTAAAAATTTCAAGTTTTTTTTTTGTTTTTTTTTTGACCGCAATGCTTGACCAAGTCCCCGAAATGAAATCTAAACAACTCAACAAAATAATGGAAAAAAAACTGAAAATTAAAATTAAAATTCAAACTCAAACTCAAATAAGCGCAAAAATTAATGACAAAAAAATTACGAAAAAATGTTGCAAATAAATGTGAAGGAAAAAAAAATACGTATTCAACAGCAGCAACACGTTTCAGCGTAAATCACCAAAAAACACTAAAAATCCGTATGCAAATGAAAAATTAGAAATCAAACAACAAAAAATCTACAACAACAGCAAAACTCACAAAAATAAAATACAAATGAAACGAATTTTAATGAAATTAAAATTTCTTTTGTGTAAATAAAACAAAAATAAAAAAAATAAATTTCATAAAAAAAACACAAAAAATTTCGCAAAAAGTGACAAATGAAATTGTGTCTGACTGCAGGAGAATAAACAAAAAAAAATTTCAAAATCGCAGAAAAAATTTAATAAAAATAATAACAATTGAATGCATTGGCTAACAACGACTAGAGGAAGCATTAAAAAGGCGTTTAACAAATTCTTTTAAAATATAAATTTCTGAGAACTTATGATCGTTAACCGTTCTAACAACGAAATGTGATAGATTTTCAAGCCATTTTCTATTTTCTCTATGCACTTATCTGCCTCTGAAAGAGAACGCCAAAAGCCCGCTGAGGTTGGTCCATATTTATAAAAGCTAGAGGTTCTAAATGAAAGCTAACACACACTGGATTTGCAAAAGTGTGAATAAATCTGTACTAACATTTCACCCGTGGCATCACAATGGGCCGCTATGCGTGCTCAAGTAAGCTTTGTGATATCAGAGCTACCACTCCGATCTAACCTAACCTATATCCGTATCAGACCAGATCTGTATGGTTGCTCTATATTACCATATGCTTCCGTAGTGTTGTGGATGCCAAACGAGGGGAAATGTTGAAATAAAATAATTTAAAGAGTTTGTAACCATGTTATTTAGGTATAACTGCTGCCGTTAGAATTATCTACTAGGGAATTAGTAGAGAATCCATTGAGATACGACACTTGAGGCGTATCGTCTGCCTATCCAAATCCACAAATTGTATCAACAGAGTTTAATCGATTTACCACATCTGAGCGCCCTGGTAGTCTAGTGGGTAGTGTGCTAGACTATTAGCGTGAGGGTCGTGGGTTCGATTCCCACCAGAGGCTCTGGTCTGTGACACTACACCGGGCATATGGTCGAAGTTACTCAGCTCGTATATGATTATAATATAATTTGAAATTGTATTGTAATTCTTAAATAAATAAATAAATAAATAATTTACCACATCTCGTTAAGCGAGTAACGAAGTGTTATCCGACTGGATTCCTAAAGTATTAATCTTTTCATATATGTGTGCTGATAAGACGCAATTAAGTCTCTATATAGAAAAACCAAAAACTAGACTACACCTCTCGCAAATACGAATAAGATCGATACGAGATCAAGATCAGTTTAGGACATGGAACAGTACGCATTATATAAGTGCCTAGTTATCTAGGTGTAAACGGTAATTAGGGAAAGTATATTTTGATTCGAATTCGGCGTAGTCTAGTAGGTAGTGTGTTGGCTTAGTAGACGTAAAGCCAGGGTTCGAGCCACAGGCCAGACATCAAAACAAAATACAAAAAGAATTTCTTCGGTGATTTCCTCTCAACAAATTTCTTAGGAAAACTCTGAAAGTAAATAAAATTGCCATGAAAAATTTCTCAAAAAATCTGTCGTTCGGAGCCGACTTTACACTGTAGGTCCCACGATTTATGTATAAAATTAACACACACAACTTAAGTAGTATCAGAAACAAGGTCAATAATCCTGACTGAAAGGTTGTAATGACTAATTATGTAGGTCTCTATGCAGAAAAACCAAAAACTAGACTACACCTCTGGCTGGGCCAATGAAAGTTTGATAGTCTCATAGACAAACACGAATAAGATCGATACGAGATCAAGAACATGTTTGGATTATAAAATGATGACTGGAAATTGCTCTAGCCATGGAACAATGACTTCTGATTAGTGTAAGCACCGCCGTCAGGCATATCTCACGTGTGTCAGAAGACACATGAAGAATACGATGCGACCACCAACACCCCCTCACACAATGATGCATCAACGTGCCTGTTGAAATTATACGGACAAATATTTTTGCTCATAGCAGGCTTGTATAGTATACTTATCGATACACTTTGGTTTTAACATCAATTGTTCTTTGATATAATTGTCAAAGTATAATATGTGTACATATTAATAATTATAATAAACTTTCTCTTCTAATTTTACTTTTGAACTAAACAGACGTATTTCATTTACGCTGCGCATATTTTCATATTTTAATAGTGCCATGCCATGTCCAACATCATTACACATGTCTGTCATATATCACGTCACCGACATGTGGATGATGCAATTGCGCGCCGTATTCACGCAACACATCACCATATGTGGGTACCAATTCGAAGTCACGTTATTTAGACATGACTTCCCTCTTGTTTAGGGGTCGGAGACCATCTAAACTCCTTTAATGCGTTAAGAGTGTAATGCCACACTGTACTCGCGCACTCCGCGCGATTTAGGTCCAAACCACAACCACCACGTGCTCCCAAAAGGGGGTCTCACCAATTGGCAGGGAGAGACAAGTCTCTGGGGCTCGTGACACCCGTGGTACCAGATTAAAGACCTCTGGTCAGGCTTCTCAGCCAAGCAAGACCAGACTGCTACCAGTTAAACCCCAAGTAGTTCCTGACTGGTGACAGTTTGTTTCGGTATCGCAGACCAACGCGAGGGAATAGGAAGGTTAAGTGGTAAAAGTTGAGTTTGCATTGTGTGCAGTTTCTTCAGCCCATCTATACGCCAGCTTGTTTTATTTTGCGACTAGATAGACTGATAGTTTCTAAAAGAATATTGTAAGGCACAGGCAATCAAACAAAAGTAGCAATATCCGCCACAATAATAAACAAAAATTTTGAAACATTTTTTACAATTTCTGTACATCATTAATATGAGTGAGTGAGTGAGTGAGTGAGTAAATATTGTCAATACTGATGATAATGATTAAAAATCATTACGCTTCAGTATTTTCTCGCAATTTATCAACTCAACGGCGAATATTAAAATCAACTCGAAAGCAATATTTCACTCACTCTCACTCACTCTCGTTCTTGCTCTCTGGCTTAAACAAATATTGGCATTATGTGTGCCATTATGTTGTGAAATTAAATTTTGAAATTTCCTTAACAAAAAAATCGAAAAGAATAAACAAAAAAAAAGCCAAAAGAAGAATAGAATAAAAAAAAAATAAATAAATTGTTTGCTAAACAGTTCTTACCAAAAATATGAATACAAAAATGATTAGATTGGTTGGCTGTTGGCCGTATTTAACGAAATGAAACGAAATGAAATGAACATTATTTATGGTAAATTCGTGTCAATAGCCATTATAATGTTCCGACAATATTAAGAGCAATTTTATCGGGTCAATGGCGGCAGTACAATGTCTGATTGTTTGGTTTTTATTTTTTCTTTACTTTTCCTTCAAAGGAAATAAAACAAAATGAACGACGAAATAAATCGAAACTGAAAATGTTTCCTTAGCCTTTAGCATCGAAAGCATCGAGCATCGAGAGCATCGTTATGAATATGCCTTTGTGTGTCTCTGCATATGATGAGCATTTACCACTATTTGCATAAGGATACGGAGGCTACCACTCCACTACCACCAGCCAGCAATGCCACCAAAAAAATATTAAAAAAGAACCAAAAAGAATAAAAAAAACTAAAATAAAGAATACAAAACGAATTGTATGAAATGGAGAAAAAGAGATGATAATACCACACATATGTTTCAAATTATATGACATTGGCAGTTTATGAATTCAACCGGACAAAGTTTTTTTTTCTCTCTCCTCCTCTTATATTTTAATTTTTTTCTTTTCTTTCCTTTTTTCCTTTTTTTTTTTGTTTGTCTTTTTTATTTCATGCTCATTCACTAATTCTAGTTTTCTATACATTTTTTAGCAGTTTTTTCCTTTACGATTCCATATTATTTTTATATGTATTCACTCGTGTGTGTGTGTAGTGTATATGTGTGTGTATAATTGTGATTGTATAAGTACAAAATATGGAAATCTTTATATATTTAGTGTATTAGAAAGACAAAAAATTACAAAAAAATATTCCAAAGAGTTGTTACTGTCAAATACACCATTTCCAATAAAAAAGTAAAATTAAAAGTAATTTTATATTTCATTGTTTTTTGAAAGGCAGGTCGACTGTCACTAATCTTCTTGAATTTACTACACATGTTTTCGGGGGTTTTCTTGTCGGAGCTCGGACTGATGTAATTTATACTAATTTCAGTAAACCTTTTGATATTGTTGATCATAGAATTTTGTTTCTAAAAACTTTCATTAATCGGTATTCCTGATATTATTCATCGTTGGCTAGACTCCTACCTCTCCCTTAGGACTCACAGGGTATTATTTAGGAATGTATTGTCTAAAGGTTCAATTAGTCGTGACTTTACCATAACGCTGTAGTCGTAACATAATCCATAACCGTAAATTTACTATTAGCAGCAATCAGTGCTGCCATGGCCATAAACAGCTGTTTACGTTAATTGCACGTATGTATTTTTCAAAAGTACAAAAGTAAACAAAAAAACGTGTATACATGTAAGTAAATTCAGCAAACAGCTGTTTATGGTTATGGCAAGAAACCAAAATTCAATTGGTACATATGGTTATCGTTATGACTATGGCATTATGGTAAGTCACCTATAATCGAAAACAGTGATGTCCATAAAGTTGGTTAAAACAGCTGATTTATATGGTTATGGTTAAGTCACGACTAATTGAACCTTTAGACTGTATATGTTAATTCTGGTATTCCACAGGGTAGCCACTTGGGTCCTTTATTGTTTTTATTGTTTCTGAATGATCTTCCTTCTGCTCTTTCTGATTGTAATATTCAGATTTATGCTAATGACGTTAAATTATTTTATACTTTTGATGATGATCATGGCCAGGCTGTTCTTTAGCGAAATATTGATTTGTTTGTAACTTGGTGCAGGATTAATTTAATGGAGAAAATGTAAATGCATGGTTTTCTCTTTCGGGGGTGTAATTTCGTTCACTTATGTGATTAATTCTTACTCTTTGAAAACTGTGACTACATTTCTTAATTTGGGAGTATTATTGGATATGAAATTATCTTTTATTGATCATATTAGTATGATGATTGGCAAGGCTCGGGCTGTTCTTGGTTTTGATCCTTGGTTTTGATCCTTGGTTGTGATCCTTATATAATAAGACTACTGTACATTTCACTTGTTAGACCTATTTTGGAGTATGCGTCTGTTATTTAAAATCCATACTATCGTTGCCACAGTGATTCAATTGAGTCTGTGCAGAAGCAGTTTTTATTATTCTGTTTACGTGGCTTAGGATGGGATTATGCCAATGGCGGCCTTCCGTCATATGAGGCTAGATTAGCTTTGATAAAACTTCCAACTTTGGAACGTAGAAGAGCTGTTTTAGGGGTTTGTGTTGTTTTTAATCTCATTAAAGGTGATATCGATTCCGAATTTTTGCTTTGTAACTTGAATTTTAGTATTCCAACAAGATTTTCACTGCACTATCGTCCTCTTTCTTTAGAGTTCTATAGAACTATGGATGTAATTTTCCTTTTCGTAGATTATGTAATGATTTTAACTTGTATTATGATTTTATAGATTTTAATTGTAGTGTTTGTAATATAAAACGTAGCTTATATGCTGGCATTAATTTATAAATTATCACATAAAAATGTATTTCCGTTCCGTTAGGTAGTTCCGGTTTATTGTTACCTTATTTAGCTTGTGATTAAGTTCTGTAGCTGTTTTATGTCCTCGTTGCCATAACTTTTCCCTTACCCGCTACATTCCGGACTGTAGTATGTATGTGTCCCTACGTAATGGTGACGAGCCCTCCGCGATCGGGTGAGGCCGGGGACGTTCGAAATTTCGCTAATAAATTGAAATCAATTATTGATTACCATTTAAGAATTGCCATCACTGTATTGTTTGATACAAAGGTTTTACCAAGTTGTAACGACTTTATCTTTTAGAAACGAGAATGTTGGCTAAATTCAGTTTGATGGAATTTGTCAAGCTTCCTAGTCTATACACAACAACATTTAAAAGACACAATTTACTTTAACAACTGCCTGAAATAGTCACATTCTACTCAAATGAGACTTCAATTATTTTCAATTTGGCAACTTCTAGAACTTACTGTTGATTTGTTCTTGTACTTTCATGGTAATTCAATGTATTTTTATTTTATTTTTTTTTAACCAGCACTCAGGGGATGACCCTTACTCATGCAGTGCATTGTGCTGGTTTAGGAAAGGTAGAAAGAGGGAAGATGCGAACGGTAAGGAAACGAGTTGCTGCTGGTGACTATAAAATGGCCAGTGCTATAGCTTCACCATTAAACAGTCTACAGCAATCGTCCCCAAGAAGCCCGTAGTTTCTCACAGCACTTATGTTGTGTTTGTTAATTTTAAGCAGAAGTGACGGGACCTACAGTTTAAAGTCGACTCCGAACGACAGATTTTGGAGAAACAAGAAGAGAAAGAGAAGAAATAGCTGAAAAAATACTTTTTTTGTATTATTTTATTTTTGATGTCTGGCCTGGGACTCGAACCCTGGCTTTACGTGTAATAAGCCAGCACACTACCTACTAGACCACGGCGACCCAAATTTTTATTATTATTATTCTCGTAATTTTTTATTTGATACATACCCCCAGAATAAGTGTACATAAAGTATAGGCATAGCTGCTAGATAAGTAAAGCATCAGATCGTCAAATATTAAAACAAAAAATCTTTAAAATCGTCAAAAACGGGAATGGAAATCATAAAAATAATCGTTAGACTTCTCGACCGCATACAAGAGAGGGCTCAGTTGCCCGTTAATAACGGTAGGATATCGAACTCCATTGATTCATTGGACCACCGTTGTAATGTGGTTTGTGTTTCACTGTTCTATTGCTATTATAATGGATTTTTCTCTAGAGAAATAAGGGAGTTTTTCTCGAGAATCTTGTATTCCTATGTAACACTCGACTTTCTCGGCGATCACATACGTATACGGTCGATTGGCTAGTGGATCGCACACTTCATTGCAGATAAAATTCATTCTTTAGTCGGACTATTCGTATGTAAGTTTTTGGATTTTAAGGGATGAAAAAGACATTTGCAATAGCAATATCTGCAAAGGAAATACTATGTGTAAATTTTGAGTGATTCTTAAGCTGCTCGTTATAGGAAAAGTGATCAGAGATTACTGAAATGAAAATCAAATAAAACAACACAGGACAAATGCGGAGCATATAAGAATTATTTCGAATACAAGTCGTGACATAATTCAATGCTGAGGTATACATATCCCCTTGTTAAATTGACTAAATGTGTGATTAGCTCAAGTAGGCTTGTATGTGTCATCAAAATTCTATTTTAGAAATGGTTTGTATGTAGCACGTTCTTAAGACTTCTTAAGTGGCATATCGTACTAGTTATTTATAAAAAAAAAAAATAGGCTACTAACTTCGGCATTACACACACACACAATTGGTCATTACAGTCGCCGAAGAAATATTTTTTTTTTAATATTTCGTTTTGATGTCTGACCTGGGATACGAATCCGGCCTTTTTTTCTAATAAGCCAACGCACGACCTAGTAGACTACACTCCTGTATATCAGGGCTATTTTAATAAAGGCGTAAGTGTACTCGTAAAATCAAGAGCAACACTAAAGAGTACACTACAGTATTGCATTCGGTGAAGGGTAAGCTAGCAGAATGTCTTGTGCACACCTCTACTATGTCCATTGAGTAAATTAAGGTTGCAGTGTGCATAGCTGTTTATTAAAGCTACAATCAAAGCTTGGAGCTCATTTTGAGATGACTACCACTTCAGGAAGGAGATAAATTTCATAAGCGCATCTTTTAAGCTTCGAAAACTAACGTTTCGTAAATGCAATGATAAGAAAGCTTTCTGTTATAATTTTATAGCTCGAGATGATACTTCTCCTGATTAAATTATTAAGGAACCTTGTAAAACCAACTTTTATTCTTATTTGTTGGTTCCTCCCGAAAACAGTGTAAAGCCTAGACTTTATGCAAAAAAAAAAAACCATCCGTATTGATATGAAATGAAAACAGAAGACGAAAAAAAATTGTATGAAACCAGATTAAATCCCTTCGTTTTTTATTTTATTATTTCGTTACGAATTTTTTTATTCCAGTTTTTGGGTCACAGATTTGCAAAAAATATACTATAAGTCCTGTGTTTTATTTTTTTGTTGTTAGTGTTGTTGCTTTTCATGCATATTTTTAAGGTTTGATTTTTTGGTATTTTTTTTCTTGTTTTTTTTTTAATATTCAACTTGGTTAACAAAGACGAAAAAAAGAGTGAAAAGAAAGGCTACTACCACTATCAATGAAAATCTACCAAAATAGTCTCATTTTTCAAATAGATCGTGACTGCTTCTAGAATTTCTTGTACACCGACTGTGTGCAGCATATATTACATTTGATAAATCCAGCTAAGCTATTTCGAGTAGATATCTTTTGGCACTTTCTCGTATCTTGTTGCAATTGGCCTTTTAAATACTTCACTTCCAATCCCATAGAGACTGCTGAAATCTTATTCTCTCGCTCTTTTAAATTTTCATAAGCCCTCTACTTAAACAACATCATTGAAGTGAACATTGTTAACTCAGTGATGAAGAAAGTCTAATTACGATTAGACCAATTCCCACGATCACGTAAAACCATGTGAAGTCAACGAAGAGAAAGTAAGAAATGCCTTCCTTGTCTTGGACAAACACAGAATTCACTCTTGTACATACATACATACATAATTGGTCATTTCAACCAATCAGTCAGGATTTCGACCTAGCTTCTCACACCGCTTATGTTGTATGCTTTAATTTTATACATAAGTGGCGGGACCTACAGTTTAATGTCGACTCCGAACGACAGATTTTCTGTGAAGCTCTTCACGGCAATTTTATTTACTCTCAGAGTTTTTGCCATAAATCTGCTAAGAGGTAGTCGCCGAAGAAATATATTTTTTTTATTTTCATATTTCGTTTTGATGTCTGACCTGGAATACGAATCCGGGCTTTTCTTCTAATAAGCCAACGCACGACCTAGTAGACTACGAAAACTACACTTCTGTACATCATGGCTATTTTTATAAAGGCGTAAGATACTTACAGCTGTGTTCAAAATAATAGAAGTGCTAACATGTAATATTTTCGTATGCGTCTGATGGACAATAATTTATTCGCAAGAAATCCACAAAAGGTGCCATTGCTGACAAAAAAAAAAAAGAAAAACAGGTAGCAGCACGATTAAAGCTTGCCCAAGAGCATATTAAATATCCGAAAAAGAAATGGAGAAACGTACTGTGGACAGACAAAAGCAAAATTGTTTTATTGGATGGCAATGGGTCTAGGCAGTATGTTAGACATCTGCCCAACACCAAATGCAAAGCTTAGTTTACACAAAAGAATGTTAAACATGATGGTGCAAAACTAATGATAAAGGCTTTCATATAATGGTGAAGGCCCAATACATCCAATTGGAGACATAATGAGAGAAGTGATGTTACCATATTCCACGCCTCAAAAATGGATATTCCAACTAGATAATGACATGAAACACACCAGTAAATTGGCAAATGAGTGGTTTCGGGTTAATGTGGTAATGGTTATAGCGTGGTCAGCTCAGTCTCCTGACATTAATCCCATAGAAAATATATATGGGGAGATGCTAAAAAGTATGCTGTAGAGAAACAATCTTCAAATGCAGAAAAATTATGGACCACAGTGCGCGGATGTGTGGCATCAAATTCCTTTACACAGATGCCAAGATCTTATTGACTCAATGCTTCGTAGATGTGCTGGAGTCATTAAAAGCAAAGGTTATTCAACCAAATATTAAAATAGCTTTACTATTTTAAGATAGCATCAAAGTTTTGTGCCTTCTTTTTAAAAATTATTAGGTTGTGTGCTAATACTCCTATTATTTTGAACAAAGAATTTTAAGAGAAAGTTGTATTTACATGAAATATTTTTTGTTGTCGTAGCTTTAACTAAATAATTAAGTGTTAAAAAATTAGAAAATGAATTAGAATAAAATTTTAAGTCAAAAAAAAATTTAATATTTACTTTTTTATTTGTCTTAATTTTAAACTTTGCTTTTAAATGAAGGGCACTCCTATTATTTAGAACACAACTGTATAAGCTATGTCCATTGAGTGAATTAAGGTTGCAGTGTGCATAGCTGTTTATTAAAGCTACAATCAAAGCTTGGAGCTCATTTTAAGATGACTATCACTTCAAGAAGGAGATAAATTTCATAAGGGCTTCGAAAACTTACCTTTTATAGGACGAAATGATGCTTCTCCTGATGAAATTATTAAGGAACCTTGTGAAATTAATTTTCTTATTTGTTGGTTCCTCCCGAAAACAGTGTAAAGCCTAGACTTTATGCAAAAAAAAAAAACCATCCGTATTGATATGAAATGAAAACAGAAGACGAAAAAAATTGTATGAAACCAGATTAAATCCTTTCGTTTTTTATTTTATTATTTCGTTACGATATTTTTTTATTCCAGTTTTCGGGTCACAGATTTGCAAAAAATATACTATAAGTCCTGTGTTTTATTTTATTTTTTGTTGTTGTTAGTGTTGTTGCTTTTCATGCATATTTTTATGGTTGATTTTTTGGGTATTTTTTTTCATATTCAACTTGGTTAACAAAGACGAAAAAAAGAGTGAAAAAAACGGGGAGAAGTGAAAAGAAAGGCTAACTACTACTACTATCAATGAAAATCTACCAAAATAGTCTTGTTGTTGTTGGTGGTGGTGGCCATTCTTTATTTTTTTTGTTGTTGTTGTTGCTTTTCATGCATATTTTTATGGTTTGATTTTTTGGTATTTTTTTTAATATTCAACTTGGTTAACAAAGACGAAAAAAAGAGTGAAAAAAACGGGAGAGTGAAAAGAAAGGCTACTACTAGTACTACTATCAATGAAAATCTACCAAAATAGTCTTGTTGTTGTTGGTGGTGGTGGCCATTCTTTAAATTATTCCTTTTCGTGGCAGGATAAATTTTGATTTCATAAATATGCAAAAAAGCACACAGAAAAAATGGATTTTTTTTGTTTGTTGGTGAACAATCCTTTTGTTAAAGTATTTATTTAATATTTGTTGTTGTTGTTACTGTTGTAATGTTTCTTATGTACAAGGATTTGTTTGAATTTTGACCAAATAGGCCTTTTTTATGTAAACCCGAAAAGTAACAACAAAAATTTGTTTTCTTTTTTCATCGTGGATTCAAGGATATTAAAGGTTTCATGTGGTATTTTAACTCTTACTATCCGTTTGCCTGTATGCTATGGTATATATTGTGTGTGTGTGTGCATAAAAATAAATACATATTTTATTATAAATTTACATACATACACATACATACAGTTTGTCAAAAAAATCTTTGCACATAGAAAAAAATTAAGAAAACTTTGAAAAATTCATTGATTTCTAATATAAATAATCAAAATTTTAAATTTCTTCAAACAGGATTTTATAAACATATGTCATAATGTCATTTTCTATTGGTATTTTTTCCCATTCTGCTTTGATGAACTTTACCAAATCGTTTTTTTTTTTTTTTTGTGGGCGATCTTTTCCCCACCTTTTTCTGTAGATGAACCCACAAATTTGCGATAGGGTTAATATCAGGACTTTGGGCAAGAGTATCAATAACTTTGGTGCAGTTGTAAAGTAACCAGGAGTTACATAAATAAGATTTATTTTAAGGATCATTATCTTGATAGTACTTGTAAATTAAAGTTATTCGAATTAACCGGGTTCAATAAAACCAAATTTCTTAATGCTGGCGGTCAGTTCATTTCTTAAAATATCAAGATGTACTTCCTTAGTCATTATTTTATCCAAAATCCTGATTACACCAACTCCCTTGTTGGATATACAGCCGAATACAATTACAGACAGTTTTTCAAACTTTACTGTAGGAATAAGATTTTTATTTTCTAATGCTGTCAAAGGCTTACGCCAAACTCTTTGCGGTCTGTTCATAATAATAAATTATTATTTTCATCTTATTTGAGAAAATAACATCGTCCCAGTACTCCGGAGGAAGTGAAATGTATTCGGTGGCAAATCTTAATTTCTTTTCGACATTTTATGCTAACAGCAGGGGTTTTTTCCTAGTCATTCTTGAAGAATATTTGTGTTTTTGAAGAACATTTCTGATAGTTTCTTGGAAAACCCGTAATCCAAAGTCTTTTTCCACTTGAAGAGCTAATCATCTCGCACTGGATTGTGGTCTATCATACATGGTTCTAATAATTTTTCTCTCAACTCGCTGCGTCATCTTTTTTGGACTGTCTGTAGATCCCTTTAAGTTTAGTCTTCCTTCTTTTTCAGCACGGAATATAAAATTATATATACAGTCCTGATGTTTAGGGAGAACATATCGGCGATTTCATTGGCAGATTTGCCTTTGTAGTAGTTGAAATAGCCCAATTTGTTGAAATTCTTGAATGAAGATCAAATTTTCAATTTTTTTGGTCTGTGCAAAGATTTTTTTGACAAACTATATATGTATGTATGCATATGTATATATATTATATTGTATAATGGTATGGGGCACATGGTTGTTATTATTGTATTGAAAAGATTACAAATTGAAAAATATTTTGTTTGTATTTTTTTATTCCTTTTTTTTTGTAAAAAATATTACTGTGTTGTTGCTTGGTTGGCCTCTTTTTTATATAAAAAAAAAAAATTTTTTTTTTAAATAAAAAAAAACTCTAAAAAAATATCCTGAAACCAGGCAAGGCAATACAACAAAATCATTGAAATTTATGCACAATTTTTTCATTTTTTTTTTATTTCTGAACTACAAAAACAGATGAAATATCGAACAAAAACCTACAAAAATACTGAATAACATTGAAAAACACCAAAAAAAAAAACGTTACCAAGCATTTTAAATATTTTTTAAAAAGGAAGTTCTGGATACAAAATGATTAAGAGCTCAACTAAAACTGAGCAAAAAAATAAAAAAAAAACGCAAATTTAAAGTTTTATACACAAAGATATACATTTTAAATGAAGAAAAAGAAAACAAAAAAATTTAGCCAAAAATAATTCCTTGAAATACGGCTTTAACCGAAAAAATTTCAATTTAATACAGCCTGTCAATACCAAGTTAAGGCTAGAGAGCAGCATTATGTTGAAAAAAATTTAGCATAATCTTTTTATAATAGACGTACATATTTTACAATAAAAAAACAACAACAACAACAAAAAAAAAAAACAAATCCTATAACCGAATATATTATGAAGTTTACCTACTAACTTTTTGAAGGCAGAGAAAGTAAAATTTTTGTTGGCCTAATGTAATAAAAATTGTCCACATTAAGCTGTTTAAAGTTAAAACTTATCTGTTTGACCTTGAAATTTTATTGGAAATTAATATGAACACATTTGAACTGATGGTGGTTAACTTTGTCTTTGGCATAAAAAATTGCCAAGACACTACACTATTCTATACCGCTCAGCATCGGTATCACAGGCTAGGGATGGTATGAAGCCAATCTACTTAAAGTTGATATTTCGGAAATGTTTTCTAGTCTACACAGTTAGGTTACGTAAGCTGGAAAAAGTCCCATTTTACACAGTATTGATAAGTTTTTACCTTTTAAAAACGTTTAAAATATGAGCTTGTAGTTTGCAAATAAAACAAAAATAAGTTCACAACTTTATGTATACAACAACAATTTCTTTGTTTGTTATTTCTCTGCTTACACACTTTGCATAAGTAATACCAATTACTATTCAATTGTTTGACTGATTTTGGTAACGGAGATCTTCAATTCCTGATTACTCTCTTCAAATGCTCGGCATCTTCACACAAGACTGACTGAACTTTAATAACTCAATTGCCTACTTTGCCTTGCCTTTTGTATGGCAGATTAAACATATTTTTTTCATGCAATTTCTTTTTTATTGTAAAGTTTGAACATTGACATTGTGTGTGAAACACTACATGATTGAAATGACCTCCACGCAAAATCATGCAAGCATTGATTCTTTTGAGATAATTTTCGATCACTTTTTGACACATATTGGGCGGTATCTCAGCCATAACTTGACGAATGTTGATTTTTTAATGCTCAAGTGTTGCAGGTTTATCTGCATAAACACGGTCTTTCGCATAGCACCACAAAAAAATCGCATGATCTTGGTGGCCAGCTGATATTATCACGACAAGAAATTACGCGGCCAGGAAATGTCTTTTGCAATAAAGCCATATTCGCTCATGTTGTGTGGCATGTGGCACCACGTATTCTTCAAGTCGTATTCTTCAATAGCAGGCAAAAAAAAGTCGGTTATTATATGACCGTAACGCTTTGAATTGACGGTGACAGTCGTTACATCGTCGTTTTCGAAGAAGTAAAGTCCAATCCCACCTTCGGACCAAAGAGCGCACCAAGCACTGACTTTTTCTGGATGTAACGGCCTCTCTTCAATTACTTGAGGATTTTCAGAACATTAAATACGACAATTTTGTTTACTAACATACCCACCGAGTGTGAAGTGTACTTCATCGTTGAAGAAAATTTTGTTCGAAAAATTGCCCATACGTGGCTGTGGCAGAATCACCATTTTTTTAGTAGGTTTTGATAATTTTTATGCGTGTGTGTGATAGTTAAGCGATTAATTTTCGTCAATGTCAGACTTTTAACTGAAAAGAAAAAAATTGGTTTCACAACTTAGTTTGACAGATGACGAATTCCAATCCCATACTTTTGAAAAACCACGAAATGGATAGCCCTTTACAACCATAATTGAGTTCTGATGCTATAGAAATGCCCTTTATTATGCAGTGCGATAAGTTCTAAATAGGTTGTTTTCTAGTTGTAGATTTTATTTATAATTTTAACGCTAAGCGATGTAAAAGCAAAACACCAAACAATGTTTAACTGGGAAATAATATCCCTGTGAGGTTCTGATTATGCGTGGCTATAATTTTCTGAGACATGAAGCTTGTAACAGTGTCTCAATGCCATAAATAAGCAAGGACCCAATAAAGACTTTGATCATAAATATCTTCTTTCTTACTCCGTTTTTGTTCGAAATCTACAACCGGTGCGAAAATTGCAATTTTAGTTCAACTTTCCATTTCTAAGCTTTCTGCTACATCAGTATGACGAATATTTAGCTGCGAATATTTGGTATAAATTCGAATGTCTTTAGTTTTAACTAAAGTTATCCTGAGGCCAACATTATTTGATGCCTAGAGAAAATTCATCTAGTTACTCTTCCATACCCCAAAGTCTGTGGGAGGGTTCACGTATAAAATTCACATAATCAAGCAACTCAGCGTAGTCTAATAGGCAGTGTGTTAGCTTATTCGATTTCAAATCAGATTTCTGACAAAAACTCTGAGAGTATAGAAAATATTGTCCTGAAAAGTTTCTCAAGAATCTATAGTTCGTAGTCGACTTTAAACTGTAGCTCAGGCAACTCATGAATGAAATTAATACACATAAGTGGTGCAAGATAATCGGTCGTAATCCTAACCAATTATGTACAGGGTGGCTGATATGTATTGCAACCAATTTCAGGTTGTTATCATTTGTAAACCGCTCGTCTGACAGTTGACAGGTTTATTCCAGTGATAGTTCATTTTATTATTTACAAGCTTACAAAAGCTTTTTGATCTATTGCATTCAGAAAAGAAGGTATTCGTGTTGGAATTCAAGCGTGATAGTGTAATTACTTTATATTTGGCTAGAAAACCACAGGTGGCTATCGTTAGAGTCCTCCAGCATTTAAATTTGAATAAATCTTTTGTTTCTCATACCATTGCTCATTACCGTGATACCGGCATTGTTGCATCGCGTCCCAAAAGTGGACGACAAAAAACGGTAACTACACCAGAAATTATCCGAAAAGTGAAAACCAGATTTGATCGAAATCCACGCCGCAGTGGTAGAAAAATCACTCGTGAGCTGAACATATCGCGAGAACGGATGCAACACATATTGAAAAATGAGTTTGGACTAAAGCCATTGAAGTTCCAAAAAGTGCAAGAGGTCACCGATGGACAAAAAAAAAGTTAGGCTGGAAAGAGCCAAGGAATTACTTCGCTTGCACAAAAGTGGCCAGTTACCGAATTTGGTTTTTTTCAATGAGAAGCCATTCCAAATTGAGCAGTTTGTGAACAAACAAAATGATCGCGTTTACTTGCCAAAGAGATCAGCTGAAAATTTACACCTGCGATTGGCCATCAGAACTCAAGCGCCGCCGATGGTAATGGTGTGGGCCGCCGTAACGGCGACCATTGGCCCGCTCGTATTCATCGACCGTAGGGTCAAAATAAATGTCGAATATTATTGGGAAAATGTCTTAAAGACAGTATTGAAGCCCTGGGCAGAAAAACATTTCGGCCGCAGACCATGGACATTCCAACAGGACTCAGCACCACCGCACTCAGCACGCGTCAACCAAGAATGGCTTAAAAAGGAGGTTCCTCGCTTCATTTCTACCGCACAATGGCCACCAAAATCTCTGGATCTCAATAATTAAGGTTCACACTAATAAATACCAAAGTGTCGATCATCTCCAGACTACGCTTCTCCGGAAATGGACCAAAATACCACAGAGCCAGTTTCGTGCAGCCTGTTTGAAGGCAATAATTCGTATCAAAGGTGGCGAATTCGAACAAGTCTAAACTGATTCTAAAATTTGGTGTTGTTGCCCACATTTTTTGAACAATAAAATTAAAAAAAAAAATTAAAAAATAAATCGCTTTACTTTGTTGCATTATATATCAGCCACCTTGTATGTATGCGTGTAATTAAGAACATTCTGTTTAAGGGATTGCAACTCTGAATTCGTCCCTAATAAGTGCTGAGATATTAAAGATTTGACAGCTATGAAGATCTCGAGTCTGCTGTTAATTACAACAGCAAGAATGTTTACACTTTTTATTATAAAGATACAAACATAATTGGTCATTACAACTCTTTAGTCGGGATTATTGACCCATTTTCTCACACCACTTGTGTTGTGTGTATCTTGTATCCTGTCTTAATATAAACAAGATAACGAAAACACCAAAAGTGTATAGCCTTATTTTAAGTTACGCTCATGAATTAAACGATTAAAATCCAATTTTTTTTTCTTGAATGTTAAATCCATGGTCCATTAGTAAAGATGTTTTAGTGACCCTTTAAAAAGTAATAAAAATGGACTTTAGTGAAACATTTCTGAATATTAGCATAAAGTCTTGCTTTACAATACCACCCCAGGCTTGTAAAAATTTTTATGGTTAATATAGGGCCTTAAAATATAATTGTTTTCAAAAAAAAAATTTGTTTTCCATTTCAAATTGGCAAAATCTTTAAATAACTTTACCAAATAATAATAAATAAGTTTCTCAGCATTTTATCCTTTTTAGAGCTTTTTTTTTCTAATCAAAATAAGCACAGAAGGAAATCCTTTCGCATTCAAGGAAAGAAGCTAGAAAACAAGTTAGAAAAATAAATTCATGCAAATAATGATTTGTTTAAATTAAAGTCTTAAAGGATTTACTCTATTAAATCTGTAAATAATTTATAATATACATATACTCCTCCTCAATACACATGTAAATATATCTACAGCTTGTTTATACAGAGCAACTATAGAAGCAACTTTTCCAGCAATAGCTGGACACAGTAATTCTGTTGTGTATTCAAAATTTAAAAAGAAATTTCTTTCAATATTGCTTAGTGTAAACTATGAAATGCTGCTATACTCTCCTTGAATACTATTGACCTGTATGGCTTTAAATTAATAGGGAAAGTATGTATCGGGTCCGCCTTCTAACGTTTTATTTTTTTTTTTTTTCAACAAGTAATGTTAAAGAATGTGTGTGAAAATTGCGTACGAATTTTGGAAGAAGAGAAGCACCGTCAGCTCCGTATGTTCGTTATCTTGTGAAAAAAGTGAAAGGAACTGGCATCCTCATCGATAAACCAAAGCGTGAAAAGCCAAAAACAGTGCGTACTCCCGAGAATATTGCTGCTGTGGCAGAAAGTATGCGTGAAGCGCCATCAACATCAATTCACCGTCGTTCTCAACTATTGAACATTTCGGAGACATCATTGAGACGAATTTCGCATAAAGACCTTGGTATGACGCCATACAAAATCCAATTGGTTCAGGAGTTGAAGCCAATTGACCATCAAATGTGTCTTCTTACAGAAGATGCCGATTTTGGCAAAAAAAAAAAATAATCTTTTCAAATGAAGCTCATCTTCATCTTGGCGGGTATGTAAACAAGCAAAATTGTCGCATTTGGGGCACAGAAAACCCGCACGCATACATTGAAAAGCCGACGCACCCAAAACGATTCACTGTTTGGTGCGGATTTTGGTCCAGAAGCATAATTAGGACATTTTTCTTCGAAAATGAGCAAAGAGGGGCCATGTTGAACGTATTTTTGGTCACAAAAATTGAAGACGAAGATATAGGCAAGATTTGGTTTCAACAGGACGGCGCTACGTGCCACACAGCCGAAGCTACACTCGATGTTTTGCGCCCTGTTTTTGAAGATCGCATATCAGTAGCAGAGCTGATATCGCTTGGCCACCTCAGAGCTGCGATTTCACACCGTGGGACTATTATTTATGGGGTGCCTTCATAAGTGTTATGCCGATAAGTCAGACATAACTGACACTTTAAAGGTCAATATTCGTGAAGCCATTGGTGAAATACAGCTGCACACAATCAATAATTTGCTTAAAAATTGGACCGATCCTGTAGGCTACTGCATGACCAAACGAGGCAGCCATTTGATTGAAATTATTTTCCATTATTAACCGGAAGGATTGTACTTTTAAATAAAAAAAGAAATTTGAGAAAATATTCTGTAGTTTTTATTAAGCATTTTCAACAAAAAAAAAAGTTATTTGGCGGACCCTTTATAAAAAGAAAACAAAACCGAAAAAAGACTAAAGAACTGGTTGTGAAACCCATAAAACACCCTTGAAATGTTAGGTATGTGGTGTACATATGAGATTTGTGTTACGTATGTATGTATATGTGTATGTCAGTGTATAGGGGTCAGTTTTGTGACAGACTGACATAAATTTACCTAATTTTAATCCTACGTTTCATTTTGTTTTTGCTGTCATCAGATTCTGTAGTTTTGTTTTCGTTTTCTTTTTAATTTTCTTACGATTTTCGGTTCATTCAACATTTAAGGTTTTTTTTTCTTTGCTTCTTCTTTCCTTCTTCGTTTTTACAACATGTTTATTTGTTGTTGTACTTATAACTGTTGTTTTTCCCTTTCCTTCTCTCGGACACAATTTAAGCTATGCTATACGCCTTTGCATGTATGCTTGTCCGTATATGTGTTCGTCTGTTATTATAGTTCATACTTGTTATACCAAAGAATGTGTGCTGGTATGTGTGCTGAGTATGTATGTATGTGTGTGTGTGTGTATGTTTTTGATTGTGTGTTGAATTTTTTATTTTCGGCCTTTCCAATCACCGGATTTCAGTAATTGGCCATTGAATGGCAACGGCAATCACACAAGATATCGTAGAAGAAGAAAAAAAAAAGGAAATTTTTTACCTTTTCATAGACACTGGCTTACACACACACACACCACTCTACTCCATTCCACTCCATCCATTCATTCACTATTCAATTTTTGGGAATGCCATGGTAGTGTCATAAACACACCCTTACATTTATGATCTTAACAATTTTCACAACAACAATAACAACAACAACTATCACTGTTAGTATTACAACAATAATGGCCATTGCAATAAGTGAAGTGAAGACAAGACTTGTTTTAACGCTATAATCGGTAACAAATCCTTCAAAGCATTCTTAAATTTCTTGTCAAAATTTGTAAAAGAAGGTCATGTTAGGTAAGCTTAAATTGGCTGCCTTCTCCAAAACTAAAGCTTGCTTGGATCCCGTAATATAATCACCCTTACCATTGCCATCCTTTAGACAGTTTATTCAGGCAGTCAGCTATTCTAATCACCAGTGCGCTTTGTTCCACATTAACTAAGGCATGACGAAAGACTTGGCCTTTCACCTCATTTGTCGGTGCCTAGTTCTTGTCTTATACAGACAGAGGTTTTTGACTTCTCATTTGCTGAGATCCCTGACCGAGCTCTCGAGTATAAAAAATTCTGCAATAGCAAGATTATTTTTGGACTCGGTAAGGTTTCTTTTAAACGGTCACGGTTCAAAACCCTAGGTCAGATATCACATATCGTTTACAAACCGAAGTAGTGAAAAAATATTTATTCGGCGACTTTCTCTCAGCAAATTTCTAGCAAAACCTATGAGACGTACATAAAATTGCAATGAAAAAGTTTCTCAAAAATCTGTCGTTTGGAATCCACTTTGAACTGTAGCTCCCAGCTGTCAGGGATAAAATTAACGGTCTGGTGGAAATCACAGTTTGTTCCCGAGTCCAAGAATTCGTTGCAAACTTTTGAACCAGACCGTATCCGTCTATGCTGGATTCCCCCGCTGTGCTAGGTTTACTTTCAGGGGACAATTTGATAATTGGGCGGTCAGTCTGCCACCTCTATGGCCTCATCAATGGAGATGGGTCATGGAGAAAGAGTAGAGGCGTTGGGGGACGGATCAAGTTGCTTTGTTTCTAGGTGTCTATGGCCTGCTGCAGACAGTAAGAGGACAGGTTGGCTGCTGGGCTTGGATAAGGCCAGCTTAAGGTGGTTTTTCGGTTTTATCATGGGGCACTGCGAGATTAGGTCGCTGACGGGGATCTGGAATAGATCCCAGCCGGATCATTGCAAGGCATGTTGCGATGAGGAGGAGTTGGAGACTATCGAACACCTCTTTTGTAACTGCCCAGCCCTTGGTAGATTTAGATTGAGGACCCTTGGCAAGGCCTTCTTTAGGAGCTTGATTTCAGTATCAAGAGCAGACATCAAGGCCCTCCACAGATTTATTAGTAGTTTAGGCTGGTTGAGAAGTGCTAGGACTTTATCGGTGTAGTCGCGCTCTTGCACCCTTTTTTTTGTTGTGTTTGGTCTGTGTGATTCCTCCGCTTCCCAAATACCCTCCCTTTCCTACATACCCTCCTTTCTTCCTATCCCGTCTATTATCCTTGCCTCCTTTAGAATGTTGTACAATGGAACAATTCGACCTCCGGGTACTGTACTTGTCTTGATTGACAGGTACACGTCCTCTCACCTAACCTAACTTAACATCAGTGGTGTGAGAAGCTTGGTCGTAATCCTAACTGAAGGGTTGTACTAAGCAATTATGTATGGTTTCTTCTAGGAAATATTTGATTCCCGGTTAAATTGATTGTGGAATCACAATGGGCTTAATATTCTGTTGTGTACACCAGTTTACCTATCCTAATCTAGATCCCATAAGGTCACGTTGTAATACCGATTTTACCTATTCCCTCATATAACTACAACTCCTCCTGGTTTGAATTCTTCAAACATTAGCATAATTTTGTAGAGGTATGGGCTCGATTCAAATCTCCTTTAACTAGACATGTTCAGTGAAAGCATTTTGGGTGGCCAAGAACCTTTTACCGCAAAGTTCTCAAGTACCAAACAATTACAGAGAAGGTGTTCTGTGGTCTGCTTACATCTTCTGTAGAGGTGGTTCAAGGTATTCCCAACGTTTAGCTCCAGACGTCAGTGCTCGTCATATCTGTTGTGATTTTTCTAAGATGGACTCTAGGTTCACTGACCGTCGTAGTCTAATTGGCATTGTGTTGACTTATTCGACGAGTGCAGACGGTTCAAACTCTAACTCAGACATCGCAATCAAAACGAACGAAACGTTGGTAAATATTTTTCCTGTGACTTTCTCTGAACAGACTTCTGAATAGATAACTCTGAGAGCAAATAAAATGGTCATGAAAAGTTGTTTGAAATGTGTCGTCCAATGTCGGGTTTAAACGCCGCTACTTAAGAATACAAACATCGCTCACAACATAAGTGATGTGAGAAGCTAGGTTTTTAAACCTGACTAAAAGGCTTTAAGTAGGTTTTTATCATCTTTATCTCTTTTCTTTCATTTCTTCTTTTTCTCTTGGACGGCTAAAATGCCTTCAAAAACGTTCGATCATAAAATATGTACACGGTACAAGTATTTTCTGTGGAACATGTTTGTTACAAACCCTTGCAACGTGTAGTATGTGCCTACACTATACTACGTAGTGTTTATAGAGCAGAAAAACGATAAAAACTGTGCTGAACTGAACTGAACCGAACTGACAAAATGAAAACATAAACAGACATTTGATATTCGTGAAAGTGTGTAAGAGTATTTCATGTAAAGGTATGTGTGTGTATGTATGTGTGTGTGTATTGTTAAAATTAGAACACAGAGCCGATTGCTTGTTGTGCTTCTTAACTAAACAGTTGTACAGATTTCCTTCCTGACTTTTAAATACAACCAGCAATACTCACACACATACACAGGCGCATACCTTTTGTATTGTCTGTGTGTTTGATTGTCTATCTGTCGGTGTCTATGGATGGGTAACAATATTAAACTGGCTTTCAACATGTTCGTATGGGTGTATTGGTTGTATTGGAGTGTTTCAAATCACATACTCATACCCATACTCATACTCTGCTGGGTTCATAAACATCATTTATTTTCTTAAAAGGTTAGTGCTGATAAGGCGAATTGTTTATTTGAGTTCTTGTCTTCTCTTTTTCCTATTTTTTTTTTTTTTTTTTGAAGAGGACAAAATCATCCTAATTTCCTTGTTTCTTTTATTTTCAAATGTTTCCTTAAATTCTTTCATTTTATTGTTTATTTTTTTTGCTTTCCTTATTTTTCCAATTTTGTACCTGCCACTTATTTGAAAAATTCAATGGCGTGATTTGTTTGATTTCGAACAGTAACTTGCAACAATTCTTTTGAAGTTTTTTCTTCCATTTTGACGCTTTTATACCTTTTCTTGTCACCTTAAATTGGTTTGGTTTAGGTGCCAAAGAAATGTAGCAAAAGGGAAGCAATTCTTTTAGAATTTTTTTTTTTGCCCTCTCTCTCCTACAATACTAAATGTATTGTAAATAAAAAGAAAAAAACAAGGAAATAAAATACTTTTTTGATTATTTACAATTCAATTAAATTACTTTACCTTTTACATTACAACATGCTTAGGAAGTAAAGCAAATACTAGGCGCCCTTACCCATACACCATGTATGTACCTAAGCAATATGGAACTCCCCATATTCGTTATTAATTTGAAGGCTTTTATGTGTTGATTGTCTCTCTCTCCCTACTCTCTCTACCCTCTCTATCTAATGTCAACAACAATAAATAATACGTAATAGATTTTAAAAGAAAAATAATGAACTTTGAACTTTAATTCTTAATGAAATTAAGGAGTTTCTCAAAAGAAATTAAAAGAAAAAGAAATTCTAAGAATTTTTAACAACAAAACCTGCCTAAAAGTCAATAAACAATAATAAGACAACATATCGACGCCTACGTTCTATAACAATCTAAATGGAAAAAGTGTGTTTTGAGTTATGGGCTATCAAAGTTTTCACGTGACATGTATTCTAAGTAGTATTTTCCCTATAACTTCGGACCGAATGGGCATATCTTAACCAAATTTTCACAATATTTAAGTTAGAGAACGTAGAATTTAAAAATCCAAGAACCTTGAAAACGTTCTAAGTACACTTAGAACTTTATAGAATGGAAGCATCGATATGTACACAATAAAATTAAAAAGTTGTTTAAAATTAAAGGCTCATCTGTATGCCCTATTGAACTTTTGTATGTGCAAAGAATATTTTTTTTCCTGATTTCAACAGAGGCCTTAAAAAAATACGTAAGTATTTCCACAAAGTATTTAGCATCCTTTATTTGATTTCAGGGAATTGTTAAATAACAAATTCATAATGGCTTAGCTAAGATCTCTAAAATTGTTTAACCCTTCGTGACACACACTTTTAGGTTTTCACATTAGTACCATACTGGGCCTGACCAGACCCCATATGAATGTTAGTGTATTTTCATAAGTTAACATTATTTTTTTACGTAGATACATAAAACTAAAACATATATATTCTACTTTAGAATGTTGCTGGCATACAGCATTTGAACAGAAAAATCGAGTCTTTCTGCGAATTTTTTCACTTTCCGTTGCGCATTCTATATAAGATTTCTTTACCTCTAGGGTATCAGCACCTCTTTTGGCAGTTATTATTTTGTTTATCTGAAATGAAAACAGAAATTCGCAGACTTATATTATTAAACTTACTTTTATGGGCTTTCCAAGAACAGATTCTAAAGCCGAACGAGTACTAAATTGACCAATAACATAAGTGTGACCAATAACATAGATCGAATGGTGCAGACGAATGCTAAACCAATATTAGTTAGACATTTTGCTCCTTCTAGAGATGTGAAAAAATTGTCAGCGACAATTGTGCGACCACTTTTAGCGTATGGCTTTGCAAGTTGCAGTATAACGTTTTCACCTTGATTTATTTCACGTGGTTCACCTTCCTTTCAATAGTAGAATTTTTCTTGTAACGGATACTTTGTTTTCAAATCACAGGATCACCAAATTTTTGTTCCATATCTTGCAGGTTTTGTTGGTATATATTGTGGAAACAATTGTTCTCATGCGGACTATAATTCTTCGCAAAATTTTCGTTGAGAAAATTCCACATATCTCGAATAAGCGCAGCTTTGTCTTCGAGTAATCGAAATGACCGTGTTGTTCCGTCATCAAAGCGAATGTAAACCCGTCGATTTTGAATGTTATTATGTGACACTCCCATTGCTATAAGAATGCAGATGAAAACATATAATTCATCTTCTTTTAGATCCTTCTAAACTCTTAGTTTTTTTTTACATTTGCAGTATTCCATTTATTAACTGCGTCTATTCCATATCGATTTGTCGGTAATATTTGGTGCAAAATTTTTTTTAAAACTTCAAGTGGAGTATAGATTTGCTCTTTAGGTCCAGCTCGAAAACGCATCACATTATGTTGACGAGTACGTACACCACTGGTTGGCAGGTTTTTATTCCATATGGTATCATCTATTCCAATGAAACAATTATTATTCTATTCACCTGTTTCAGAACCTCAGTCTTCCTTCTCTTCATCACTGTCGTTTTCTACATTTGGTTCATTTTCAATGTCCGATGCGTCATCTTCGTATGGCAAGTAATCTTAATAATTTTCATCCAAAAATTGATCATCTTCTTCATGCTATCCGGCTTCCTCATTAGCTCTTTCACCCTCCAAGTCATTTGCCAAAGCCTCGGCAATTCATAGTTTTCAAAATATCCGTCTAACTCCTTTTAAATTACTTTATTCGCCACCACCAGAAAGCCAAGAAAATTTCAGAAGGGTACCTGATAATTCAAATCTCTAGCCATATTGCAAACACGCTTAAAATGCAAAATAAATTGGAAAAGGTCTGGCCAGACCCCTGACTGTGACGAAGGGTTATATAGCACAGGGTCACCATTCGAATTATCAAAAGCAAGCCACTCTGTAATGCCACAGTTGTGCCACTTGCCTGATGCAGTAACCGGAAGAGCAATGGTACCTGTGCATACATAAATGCATTACAAGTCAGGATTACGACTTATCTTCTCACACCATTTATATTGTGCGCTTTAGTTTAGAGATGAGTTGTTGGACCTAAAATTTAAAGACAAATGCGAACTACAGATTATTGAGAAAATTTTTCATGACAATTTAATCTAACTTTAGGGTTTTTTTCCAGAAGTCTCCTGAAAGGATTTCTTATACTTCCTTTTGTTCTAGGTGTCTGACCTGGGATATGAACCGAAGTCTCACATCTAATAAGCCAACACAACACCTATAAGACTACAGCGACTACAAACGCCAAGGTAGCGGTAAATAGTAGTATTCTATAGTGTTAGGCTCCCTTAACTCAACTTAACGGCCAAGAGACTTTTGGTTGAGACCATCCCAAGCTGTTAACTCCATTTAGTTATTCAATCTATGAAAATTTTTTGTAAACTCTACAGTAAAGAGCTTTCAAAGACAGTGATGTAATAAAGTGAAGCCTGTATTCAATATCATAATACATACATAATTGGCCATTACAACCCTTCAGTCAGGATTACGACCTAGCTTCTCACACCACTTATGTTGTGTGCGTTAATTTTATACATGAGTGGCGGGACCTACAGTTTAAAGTCGACTCCGAACGACAGATTTATGGGAAGGTTTTCATGGCAATTTTTACTCTCAGAGTCTTTGCCAGAAATCTGCTGAGAGGAAGTCGCCGAAGAAATATTTTTCGTTTTGATGTCTGACCTGGGATACGAATCCGGGCCATTCGTCTAATAAGCCAACACACTACCCACTAGACCACGGCGATTTCTAGTAGGTAGTGTGTTAGCTTATTAGACGCGAAGGCAGGTTTCAAATCCCCGACCAGACATCAAAAACGAAATTTGAAAAAATATTTCTTCGACGACTTCTAAAAAATCTGTCGTTCGGAGTCGACTCTAAACTGTAGGTCCCACCACTCATGTATAAAATTAACACACACAACATAAGTGGTGTGAGAATCTAGGTCAATAATCCTGACTGATGGGTGCTAATGACCACTTGTGTATGTGGTAGTTAAGCGTTTCATTTTCGTCAATGTCAGACTTTCAATTGAAAAGAAAAAAATTGTTTTCACAACTTAGTTTGACAGATTTCGAATTCCAGTCTCATACTTTTGAAACCACGAAATGGATAGCCCTTTACAACCATAATTGACTAGTGATGCTATAAAAATCCTTGCTAACCTGTATATAAAAATTGAAAATGTTTAAAGCCATACTTTTAACCTTATTTATGTACACACATGCCGGTTCTAGTTAGTTGGTGACAAAACATGATCCAAAAATAAAGTCAAATAAATCTGCCCTTTTTATGTAACACTGTCCTCTTTATAAAAGTTTCAACTGTTGGGTATACAAATGAATATGTATGTAATGTAGTGTGTATGTTATAGTTTTGTGTTCATTGCAAACAATTTCTAAGCAAATGTTGTTGTTGTTGTCGGACATTCAGTAACTTTATTGAATATTGTGGGAATTTTGGCCCTTTAAAGTCAGCAACAAAAATTTGTTTCTCCTCTGTTTGTATGACGATATCATTGTTACACCAGCAAATAATGAATATTTGATGAACAAGATGTATGTACATATGTTATCTACTCGATTCTCAATTCGATTTTCAATTCTCTTTACATTTTTCCATATTTTATCTTTCATTTTTGATTTGTTTCTTCGTTTCTTTCGTTTCGTATTAAATTCGAGTATGAAATGAAAAAGAAGTTCAATAACTGTATGGCTGGTAATAATTTCTTGTTATTGATATTTGTATTGAAATTGTTGTTGTTGTAGTTGTTGCAAAATTTTCATTTTGTTTTCCAGGTTTTTTCCATTCTTTTTCTAAATTCTTAAAAACTCCTTTGAAAAACAATTTCTTTGGAAAATTCTTAATTGTGGCTTCAACAATAACCCAGAAGACCGAAAGAAGTTTTGTTTTTCTTCTTTTTTTTTTCAATAAATTTGCATAAATTTTTAAAATCTCCCTCTCAACTTGTAGTTTTTGAAATTATTTACAAATTCATGAATTTATAATTTTTTTTTTGCAAAAATTCTTAAATAAATCTGCATCAGAAGGATTGTAAGAAGGCTGCTGTTGTAGTTTGTTTTATTAACAGCAGGAGAAAGTAAATGAAAATGTCTAGTCTCTGTAAAGGTTAAGGATTTTATTGTTTTTACAGATTAACTTAGATTAAATAAATTAAATGATGGCCCCTTAGTTATTTTATGTTTTAAATTTTTTATATATATTGGGTGTATAAATTAAAAATGTGGAATACATCATGTAGGTATTGTTTGCATGGTTTGTGTCTTTGCTATATAAGGCATCTGACTTAGCGGTTAAAGAAAAGTGTGTTGGATTCCAATAAAGTTTAACTGTTTCCTGGATCATACGATTTGACACCATTAGACTTTTGTTTGTGGGGCTACGCAAAAGACCGTGCTTATGTAGATAAACTTCGCGTGGAGGTCATTTAAATGATGTAGTATTTCACACAAAAATATTTTTTTCGTGTTTTATTTACGTTTAGTTTTGAAACCTTGAAATGGATAACCCATTAACTCGTTATCCTCCCTTTCCTACCTCTTATTCTTTTCCAATTTTCCTATCTCCTTCACTATCCTCTCTATCTTCTCAGTGACATATAGTCTGTATGGTGTACTATTTCTTATTTGTTCGCAAATGGCCACTGATCTTCAAGAGAATTTTCATACAAATTTTTTATATGTGAAGGTGGAAGCTAAAAGGAAAAGCATGAAACAAAATTTTTTGAAATTTCTTCTAAAATGAATTTAAATTTTATCTTAAAAGTACAGTTGAAATCAAAGTTAAAGAAACAAATATTGTGGCAAACATACGAATATTTTGCGTGTGTTTGTTTACCGTGATGCATGTCCCTTTGTAAGGAGAAGAAATGACTACACTCTGGTATAAACTTTCGTCATATGCAAACACATGTAAATAAGATTCAATGAAAAAAAATTATACTACTTTTACAGTTGATAACAACTAATTAGAAATGTTTTAATACGTGAACGATTTCGTTGAATTTCTTTTTCAATTAAAATTTACAATTTTTCCTATTATCTAAAGCCAGTAACACTAAACTTTCTTATAGGCTGTCTGACCAATGCAATGTTTTCAAGAGATCATGATAATTTTGAAAGCGTGACAATATCTGCTGACTGACGAGATTTTCCTTGAAGATCTCTTAATTTACAAACGTAGTATAAAAACCCGTTCTTGTCCATAAATGATGAGGGTTTTAGCAAAGAAATTTCAGGACATTCTCGGATATCTTTGGAAATTTTGAAAGCCGGGCAATAGTTAAGTAGTGGCGGTTTTTCTATAAATTTCTTGATTTATTTGGACAGTCAAGCTGCAATTAATTCCATAATGAACATATTTTCAACGTCCGTCTTTGTTCATGAAAGCAGAGGATTTCTCAGAGAGTAATTCGGATAGGAAAACCATTGGAAATTGCATTGCTTATGAGCTGGCCAGAGTCGGTACGGGACTCTTAATCTCCAACATGTTGCAGAGCATAGGTATCTCGATTGCGTTATTTATTGTCTACTAGTTTTAAAGGAAAGCTCAATACCGTTGGCAGCAAGAGGGTGCTCGCAATATTGCCAGACCCAGCTGTACATGTATGGATTAAAGAGGACCGACTTACTTCTATCCTTAAATCGTATGGCCATCTATCTTAGAATAGTGATTCTTACTGGTGACTATTCTTCTGCCAAGCATTACGAAGTACTCACCATTCTAGCATAAAACTTTTACAAAAGCTAAGGATCGGAGAAGAAGGAGATACTGACTTTCACCTCCTAATATGTCACTGAACTGCTTTTGTTATAAAGAGATGGGGGCTTTGAATTTCTCACTTTCTGACATCTCCGACTGAGCTCTCTAATCTAAAGAATGCTGCAACCAATTGCATTGGTTTCTCAAGGGAATGTTTGACTACTACCAAGTGGAATTGATGGTAGCATAATAATGGATTTAAATGTTGGCCTAAGTGGGAATTCTTCCATTAAGGCTGTCCCGTCACTGTATCTAACTTAACCTATAATCAGAAATGTTTACATTATTGGCCTACGGGAGGATCAAGTAGTTGTAAAAATTTTTCAGGAGTTTTACTCCATAAACAATCACTATGAAACTTATCACATGGTATTAGCCAATAGGAGAAGGCTTTAATTACAACTGTATTAAGGGATTAACGGGTTTGAAGACTTCATTAAGAGTTTCGATTTGATTTTTTCTGACGTATTGCCTCAAACATTTATTGGTTTGATATTTGGAATTAAAAATACTAACTTATAAAAGGAGAAAAATCGAAATAACTTTGCGTTAATGTCCACAAAACCTAAGCTTGTGAGAATATTGACCCAACATAGTGGCTAACGTCAAATATCTGTTATTAAGTTCTGGGAGTGTTTAATTGCTTTCCAGTAAGTATGCTTACGAGCATATATTGCAATTAAACTAAAGGTTATAGAGATATTATACATAAGTTACCATTTCTATTTAACTAACAACAGCTGTTAGTTGAAAAGCCATGCAAATAAATACAATATACGTGATCAACCTTTGCGTATGCACAACAAACACACACAATATCTATCAAAGGAATAAGCAAAAGGCAACAAAAAAAAGTAAATGAATATCCTGAGAAGCTAGAAAAAAAACAAAAAGTGACATGCTACACAGGAATATATTGACATCTTCTTTGACCAAATATTCTAACGCCTTACCAACGTACAAACAACACTCTAGACAAGTCGCCAAAAAAAAAAACAAAATCAAGAAAAACTACAAAATTTTTTTACTATTTTTCGTTGCGATATTTTGATTTCCTTTTGCATATGGACGAGCTAAAGGAAAATCAACGAAAAAAAAAAAACACGAAATTGTAGGAGTAACTCATACCTTTAGAGTGGACACACACATGAAATTGAGTTGAGATGGCTGTGTGGTAAAGGCAGATAAAACCAAACCCAAAGGAAACAAAATGCTTTACTACGCAATATATTACGACGTACAGGGAGTAACGCATCACCAGACACACACACACACAAAAAAAGTAAAGAAAAAAAAGTATACCAAAAGGAAACTTGGCAAAAACATTATCGGTTATAACACACACACACACAGACGAAGTAATCACCCAGACGTACATACATACATATGCACGATGTGGTGTTATAAAATCCTTATGTACACGGGAACGTACATACGTTTGCAGGTTTACTTAAATCTACACAATCTTAACTCAATTTAAATACAAAGTTTTGCGTTTGTGTATGTGATGGTATATAAATTGAACTTTTCTTTTACATTTTATGTGTGATTAAATGGGTTGGATTTTAGATACAGTGGAACCAAAGTATAGCATGGAGGGAATTTTTTAAAATTTTGTTGACCGGTCCAAAGGAACACCCTTGAATGTTTCTATAACAAATGCGGTTAATAGCCAAAATTAATAGGAAAATCTACCTAACCAAACCATAGAGGAAGTCGTCACATTCCCCGTATGTGGGGCCCCCACCCACTAAATCCCCCCCTCCCACAAGACGTGTTCTGCCCACTCCAGAACTACGGTGGTATTGCTTCGGAGTGGAGTCCGCGTCCGGATTTCGGAGACATCGAAGTGTCTCCACTATTTCCTATTGATTGGTTTCTGCATGGAATTTCGTTTGACCCGTGTGCCAGTATCATCTATGCCGGCGTGCGTACATGGTCCTCAGCCTCAAGATCTCTCTTCTCCAGTCTTAGAATGCACTCTACGTAGTGCGGCACTGAGACCCAATTCTCTCTTACTCGCATTCATAACCCGGACAGTGTTAGCGGCATTGTTCGTTCCAATTATTGACGTCAATACAAAGCGATACCTCGTGCACATTCTAAAACAGTGGTTTCTGCATCATAAATTACTTCCCCTTCCCTTAAAGACAGTAAGGGGGGCAGGACCTGCCCAGTCTATGCAGATATGGCCTAAAATATCCAGTGACCCGATACCATCTGTGTCACGTAGTAATTTACCTCTCCAAATTTCCGACTTATTCCATGGCCTTCTGTCGTATCCACACCAGAGACCAGCAATGAATCGTTTATCCGCTACTCATAAGCACTCATGCAATTTTGAGGATGAGTGAATCAACAGAATTGAAATTCAACTACTCTGATTTATACATACTCGCTACAACATTGATTTATAAGTACAGGTTTCAAATAGTACGAGTACAATGTTGACATCGAACTCATACATTCGAAATATGTTCGATACATACGCCTACTCATTCTGATTCATAAATTTAGAAAAATACTTATAATTCGTATAAGTAATTCGAGTGGCTCGAATCATTCATCAAAATTTACAGCCTTTGTTGTTGTTGTTGTTGCAAATAAAAACAAAGAAGAAAGGAAAGACAAGCACAAAAAAGAAAACCAGACACACAATCTTCTAGTGAGTATAGTAGTGTTCGTATGCGAATCATACTTATTTTGTGGTTCGTGTAAATGTTAAGTAGAGACGAGTCGAAGTCAATAACATCATGCGTATTATTAAGTATGAATACGACGAGTAGTTCCAACTTTGAATATGAGTGGTATGAGTATTATATTAAAATAAATATGAATGCGTATAAGTATCAGAAATTATAAGTATGACTCGAATCTACTCATCGTTTTGAATACTCATTGCTGATCTCTGATCCACATCATACAGCTCATTGTGGGTGCATTTGGTTCTCATGAATTTCATGAGGATTTTTTAGGCTCCCAATACTACAATTAACTATTTTCACTAGGTCGTTGAGTTGCAAATAAATTTCATCGTAGAAGTTACGTTCTTCTAAAAATTACCATTGAATTGACTTTCCTCCATTTGCCCCTATTTTTTGGTTTGATTTCCCAAGTAACGTTAAAAGCTGTGCCAATGAAGGTCGCAGCCTTCTGTTAAAACTTACTGAGTAAGGCTTCGTGATATTTGCAGTCATTGAGGGTGTTCCTTGCGACACTCTGGTGCATTCCAAGCGAACTACGCTTTATATTTACTATCCCGAAACAACGTGGAGCAATCTTTATCACTCTTTCCGACATACATGGCGATGTATAAGCGATCAGATGCTGGAATCTTCTTAAAAAATCCATAGATTTTTATGCCATCAGAGTACCCAGCAAATCTCCATTATTTCTAGAAGAAATCTTCATAACTCAGTGTACGAACTGGTCCTTGATACCTTTGTTAATAAACTTGCAACAATTTGGACTTTAGGTTGCTACATTGCATTGGCAAATAAATTTCAATTTAGTTTGCATTTTGGTGTCAATATCGCCCAGCTAGAGTAGATTATTTATTGTTTGAGTATCTGGTTTACCAAGTTTTTAGGGAAATGTCAGGTATTTGATTGTGAATAAATTAGAGTTGGGGTTTAGAATATGGTCCACCATAAATCATTACACAGCCCAATAGCAAAATATTCTAGGTCATTGTGGTGATTTTTATTGTGATGCAGTTCAATCAAGGGATACTAGAAAGGAGAGTTCAAATATCATTACGAGGTATTGCCACTCTCCTACCGTAAGCCATCAGAGATCACTGCTATGAGGTTTCTTATAAAGTATCTTAATAGGTTCAATGTAAATTCTATTCTTCGTAGTATATCAGGTCAGATCTGTCTGGTTACAAGTTATATTAAATCATCTTGCCCTTGCAAGTGAGTTTTGCTTCTCTGTAGAGGGTTTATTATCTCATCTTTTCTTTGCCAATGAATGGAGTTCTTCGAGATCTTTTTGATTTGCTTCTATGTAGAGGAGAGCCTTAGCCATGTAGAATTGCATTTGAATCTCCAATAATACCAGCCTTGAAAAGTCCGTTAGCCTTGTTATTGTCATTTTCCTCCTGCCTATGAATCCAAACGAGGGTAACCGTCGAATATTTCGTTTTATCCTCCAGAGAGGCTCGGAATTCTTGGGAAATTTCAGATGGCAATTTTAATAGCCACTATTTCAGCCTTTTAAACATACATACATAAATGGCCATTACAACCCTTCAGTCAGGATTATTGACCTAGTTTCTCACACTACTTATGTTGTGTGCGTTAATTTTATACATCAGTGGCGGGACCTACAATTTAAAGTCGACTCCGAATGACAGATTTTTTTTGAGAAGCATTTCATGGCAATTTTTACTCTCAGAGTTTCTGCCAGAAATCTGCTGAGAGGAAGTCGCCGAAAAAGTATTTTCATATTTTCGTTTTGATGTCTGACCTGAGATTCGAACTCGGGCCTTTCGTCTAATAAGTCAACACACTACCTACTAGATCACGGCGACTTCTGGCAATTTTATTTACTCTCACAGATTTTTCCAGAAATCTGCTGAGAGGAAATTGCCGAAGAAAAATTTTTTATTTTGTTTTGATGCCTAGCCTGAGGCTCGAACCCTGGCTTTACGTCTAATAAGCCAACACACTACCTACTAGACTACGGCGACGTCAGCCTATAAAGTTATACAATAATCAGGTAGTGCGAGGAATAATCTAGTGTTCAGTGTTCTATGGTGCAACAGTAAAGAGCAGTAGCTGCCTTGAAGGTTCAACACTCGATGTATGCAAAATATTCGGCGCTATTGCATAGAGTAACAAAGGTGAATTAGTAAAGCATTTTGACCACCTCCGAGCCCATTGTCCTATATTCAAACGTATTTCGAGTATATTGTCTGTGCGTATGCCAAACTTATTGGTCTGTATTTGTTTATATGTGTTTGAGAGACAGTATGTATGTATGTATGTGTGGGTATTATGATACTGGATTTGGTCAAATAATGTTTTGGTACTTTTGGGTTTTTGATTTCATTTTGGGTTTTTGTTTTTGTCTTACAGACGACGATTTCCTTTTTTGGGTGATTTTTTTTTTAAAGCGCATAGTTTTAGTTGGTTTTTTTGCCGACTATTT
This sequence comes from Sarcophaga peregrina, assembly GCA_014635995.1. Lineage (NCBI taxonomy): Eukaryota > Metazoa > Arthropoda > Insecta > Diptera > Sarcophagidae > Sarcophaga > Sarcophaga peregrina. The sequence continues at coordinate 18,965,158 of CM025790.1, forward strand.
TTTTTATATTCTTTTTGTTTTGTACTGCATGATTTTGCGGGTTTGTTTCGGTGTGTATATGTGTGTGTGTGTGAATTTTAGGTAAAATATTGTCCACAATAAGGGGTTTTGCGCAAACCCTAGAGAAATGGGTGAAAAACAAAAATAAATGAAAACAAAACAAAAAAAAAAACTACAACCACAATAATAGCAATCACTACAATAACAATAACAAAAAAAAGAGAAGGAAAAACTATTTGAATATTATGGCTTATGCGACTACAACAACAACAGAAAAACAAACAAAAAAAAAAAACAAAAAATGAGAGAATAGAAGGTGAATAGAAAAAATATCCCGAGTGTGGAAATATTTCAGTTGAATGCCTTTAAATGGTAGCTCACAACGTAAATAAAAATATTGTTTAACACAACGTTGACTTACGCCAGGCCTTACCTAACCTCTCTCGCTCTCTCTCTCTCTTTCCCCCTGGCTTTGTAAATGAATATGATTTTTTTCTCTTTTACCTTTTTTCGGCACTCTTGCCTTTTTTTTAATTTTTTCCATCCAGAATTCATTGCTGTTTGATGCAGACATTTTTCGTTTATCCTTCTTCTACTTTTTTTCCTGTTTGGTTAACGTATGTATCGTATATGTGTGAGATTATTGGCATGTATATGTGTATGTGTGTATGTGTGTGTGCCTGTATTTGTTTAGATAAAGGTTTCAAATATTTTTCATATATTTTATGGTTGCATTGTTTTCATTGTTATCGTTGTAGTTGTATTTGCATAACCAACACCAACAACAACATTTAGTTGTAGTTGTTACCCTGTGGCATGGGTCTGCATTCACAATATATTTTATTTTGTTTTTGTTTTTTTTTTTTGGTTAAAGTATTAGTAAAATGTTATTGTATTGCCTGTAAATATAACGGTGTTTGTTTCTCTTTCTCTCTTCTTCTCTCTCTCTCTTTTGCTTTGCCCACCATTTGTATTACTATAGTAACGTTTGATGTATGATCCGATCCGGTTGTATGTTTGTGTAATACGCTGCCATTGTTTAGATTTTATCCACGATTGTTGTTACACAATTTATGTTTATTTATACTGGCATACGTACATAGTACGTATCGTATGCATCAGCATACCATACATGTGAGTATGAAATCAAAACTATGCAGCCTCTATCATTTAAATACCAAAATAATAGAAAACATACCGCAGGAGTACGATAAATAGACTACAAGGATTGGAAAATCTTCTAGACCCTAAGAGTGTTGATTTATTAGATATAAGGCCGTGGTGCATAACCCATGCCTAGATATGAAAAAATATTTCTTTACAACTTCATCTCAGCAGTCCTATGCCAACAACTCTGGGAGTAAAATAAAAATTGCCATGAAAATTTTCTCAAAAATTTGTCATTGAACAGTAGGTCACGCCACTCATGCATAAAATGATCATACACAGCATGGATGGTGTAAGAAACTAGGTTGTTATCCTGGCTAAAGGCTTGTAATAACAAATTTATTTTTAAAAGGTCATGAGAATGTAAAGCAATAAGGCAAATCGGTGTTCTGCATATTAATCCTGGACAAGGGTACAGTAGTTCTTTTTGTAATAAGGAAAACCTGAAAGATTATTCGATTTCTTGGCAAGGAGATATCACAGCAAATAGCAAATGTGTTAACTTCATACAGGCTACAGTTCAAACCGCATGGTCAAACAGCTCTAACAAAATGAAATATGAAGAAAATACTTCTTTAACGATTTCCTTTCAGCAGATTTCTGGCAAAAACTCTAAAGTACATAAAATTGGCATGAAAATTTTCATAAAAATCGATCGTTCGAAGTCCACTTTAGACTGTAGGTTGCGCTACTCATCTATAAAATTAACACACACAACACAAGTGATGTGAGAAGTTAGATCGTTATCCTGACGAAAGCGTTGCAATGACCAATTATGTATGTATTCAGAGATTAGCAATGAATCGTTTTTTCGCTATCCATAAGTACTCACGAAATTTTGAGTATGAGTTAGTATTGAAATTCAACTACTCTGATTCATTCATACTCGCTAAAACATTGATTTATAAATACAGGTCTTAATGAGTATGAGTACAATGTTAATATCAAACTCATAACATTCGAAATATGTTTGATTTATACGCCTACTCATTCAGATTCATAAATTTAGAAAAATACTTATAATACTCATACATGATTGGAGTGATTCGAATCATTCATCAAAATTTACAGTCTTTGTTGTTGTTGCATTTACAAAAAAATAGAAGAAAGAAAAGACAAAGAGAGCAAACATAGCAAATACACAACATTTTAGTGAATAGCGTACTATTCATACTCGAATCATGCTTATTTTGTGGTTCGTGTAAATGATGAGTAATGGAGAGTCGAAATCAACAACATCATGCGTATTATTAAGTATGAGTACGATGAGTACTTCAAACTTTGAATATGAGTAGTAAAAGTGTGATATTCAAATAAGTATGAATGCGTATAAGTATCAGAATTATGAGTATGACTCGAATCTACTCATCATTTTGAATACTCATTACTGCTCTCTAATTCCGAACGTCAGATTTTTGAGAAAATTTTCTTGGAAATTTTATTTACTTTCAGAGTTTTTGCTGGAAATCTTCTTTAATCTACCGCGGCTTTAAATTTGGGAATATTACCGGTCAGAGAGCTTATCACGAAATCCATTCCGGGGATAAAAACTTTGATTTATTCACTGGAGTTACACTATGATGACCTAAGCAATAGTGACTGTGGCAGTAGTTTGAGCAGGTAGAACAAATAACAAAAAACAGCTTAAATGGAGTTGGACAATATGTAGAAACTAACGATTGTTTCAACAAAGGCAGCAATGGAACCTGTCCTATAGCAAAGGTGCAATGTCTGTTGAATTAAAGTCTGCTGCCTATGTAATAAGGACAAAAGCATTGGAGACTACTGATAATAATAGTGAAAGACAAATCTAACATAAATTTAAAATGGGTTTTAGTTACTAAATGAATCGAGTGGCTGATAGCTACTTCCTTAATATGCCCTTGACTAGACCAGTAGACTCCATGATTTTTTTCAAATACTGGGCAACGAAATTGGTTAATTAAAGTAAAAGCAGAGATAACCTAGAAGCTACATTAATTATCAGTTAAATTATACTTTCTGCTATCAGTAGGCAATCTTTTTATGGTTGTTTTCGGTTATTTTTTGCAATTTCCAGGCCATTTCGTTGTGAAAGCTTAACGAATGTTAATTTTCAAGTGTTCTGACTTAAGAATATTAACGAACATAATTGGGCATTATTACAACCAATCAGAGTTTTTGTCAGAAATCTGCTGAGAGGAAATCGCCGAAGAAATATTTTTTTAATATTTCGTTTTGATATCTGACCTGGGGTTTGAACCGTGGCCATACACGTATTAAACCGACACACTACCCATTAGACTGCGACTACTTCATGGCAACATACATAACATAATTGGCCATTACAACGTTTCGGTCTCCTGACGGCCTAGCTTTTCACATCACTCATGTTGTGCGCGTTAATTTTATACATGAGTGGCGGGGCCTAAAGTTTAACGTCGACTCCGAACGACAGATTTTTAAGGAATTTTTCATGGCAATTTTATTCATTCTCAGTGTTTTTGCTAGAACTCTGCTGAGAGAAAGTAGATGAAGTTTCGTTCTGTTAGAGATGCCAGACCTAGGATTTGAATCGAGTCCTCATGTCTAAGCCAACACATTACCCACTAGGCTATGGCTACTAGTTAAGCTTAACACGAAATCGTTGAAAAGAATTAGGTAAAGAAAACTGTCTGTTATAAACGGCCAGTAAACGGTTTTCAAACAAATACGTTTGAAAGGCATCTACGTACATAATTGGCCATTACAACCCTTCAGTCAGGATTACGACATAGCTTCTCACACCACTTATGTTGTGTGCATTAATTTTATACATGAGTGGCGGGACCTACAGTTTAAAGTCGACTCCGAACGACAGATTTTTGAGAAGCTTTTCATGGCAATTTTTACTCTCAGAATCTTTGCCAGAAATCTGCTGAGAGCAAGTCGCCGACGAAATATTTTTCGTTTTGATGTCTGACCTGGGATACGAACCCGGGCCTTTCGTCTAATAAGCCAACACACTACCTACTAGACCACGGCGACTTCATTGAAAGGCATCTGCAGACTATAATTCTCACCAAACCGTCACTATGATTTCGGTTGTGATATTTATTAAGTGAATTATTTATCAAGGCTTCAATCTAACCAAACCGTTACTGAACTAAAATGATTTAAAAATTGATGTGATGTTGGCTAATCAACAAACGAAACAATTTTGGTGATACTAATACTGATGCTTGTCAAAAAAGTTCTTAATACAGAAATAACTGATAAAGTCATTGCACGCGAGACCCTAGCTAGCATTCGTGCCTTCTACATAAGGACAGTAGACCTTCTAAATAAGGACGAAATCCAGGCATTTTCAATAGATGTCAGGCCAATCCTAAACGGAATGGGAATCGTTTATACTCTTTACAAAAAGGAAAACACTGACAAGAGCCTGAGCCAAAACCTTTCTGCTTATTTACATGTAATTCAATACTTTGCAAGCCATTCTCTTAGACTTTCTAAGCCCTTTAGCCAAAGTGTGTTAGTATTAAAATGAATGGCTTTAAAAAAATATTTCGCTATTGTTAAAGGAATTCTGATCTAAAACCACCAACAAAAACACACAAACACACACAATCATATATTATAATAAAAACTTTAAAAAGGAGGTTTAAACTGTATTTCCATTTTTTTTTTGTTTTTAATTTTAGAAGAAAAAAAGGAAGTGAAAAAATAGTAGAAAAGATTTGTGACAAATCCACACGTTTAACTTTGGCAAAGAAAATAAATTTTTCTTGTACAACTCCTGTTACGGTGAACGTAAAAAAAAGAGGAAAATGAAAAACAAAACAAAAACTATTTGAAAAAAAATTCTCTTTTAGCTTTCAATGTGAGAGAAAGAGATTAGAGTCTTTAGTTACTGCAGTTAGTCGGTATTCAGACTGAATTAATATGCACGGAATTGTGAATATTTATGTTCATGGGATATTTGCTTAAATCGTTTGCAATAAATTAAAAATGAAAGAAGAGAGAAAATCTTTTCAAAGGAAAAAATTAATCTTAGATTGTAAGGATTAAAGACAGAGAGAGAGGGAGAGAGAGAGAGAGTTTGAAATAAAAAATGTTGTGCTTATACCCAATCATTCATGCATTTATGAATGAATACCTTCAACCTGATTTAAATTTTGGCGAAATTTTGTTAAGAAATATTTGTTTTAAAGCTTTCATGAAAAGCATGATCGATATCATGTTAAATATTACTAAAAATGGTATTTTGTACCGGATCAACAATTCTGTTACCAGTGATGACTACTTACTACATGGACGATTCTAACCCTGTGGTTAGGACAGGACTGGATGTCTATATTATAAAGCTAGAATCTAATTTATCGGTCGGTGTATATAGTTTTACGAATATTCATTAAATGTGTGAGGTGGACCAGTATAAATTTAACCAGATGGCAATTAGTGAGACAGCAATTAGGCAGTATGATAGTGTTGACTTATAAGGACGATATATAAATTGTTGACCGATGTTAACCGACGACCAAAATCAGGTCGTCCTTCAGGTCACAGAAAGAAAGGAAAGTTATGAAAATTCTAAAATCGAAAGAGAAGACGGGGCTAATATGTCGCTTAGCTTGCTGTAATAATACTAGTCCATATGCTTGTTAGAATGACACGGGTACATACTTGAATTTATATTACAGGTTTTTGTCTGTCATAAATACATACAAACATAGTTGGTCATTACAACCCTTCAGTCAGGATTATTGACCTAGTTTCTCACACCACTTATGTTGTGTGTGTTAATTTTATACATAAGTGGCGGGACCTACAGTTTAAACGAACGACAAATTTTTGAAAAACTTTTTATGGCAATTTTATTTACTGCCAGAGTTTTTGCCAGAAATCTGCTGAGAGAAAATCGCCGAAGAATTACTTTCTGTATTTTGTTTTGATGTCTGGCTTTGGACTCGAACCCTGTCTTGGGGCTCGAACCCTGGCTTTACGTCTAATAAGCCAACACACTACCTACTAGACTACGGCGACTTCCTTATATAAGTACAGAAAAAAGATAAAAATCAAGAAAATTCTAAAATTGAAAGTGAAGACGGAGCTAATATGTAGCCTCTGGAGCAATTCTAAGGTAGCCATAACACTAGTCTATAATCTTGTTAACTCTAGACAGAAGTCTACTGTTCACTGTCATGTGAATAAGAGACCTAAACAATGAAACACTTTTTAATTTGAGTATAAGCTTTTGCAGATATTAATCACAGTATAAGTCACGTTATGAATTTCAAGTAGATTTTCGGATTGATTCTAAGGATGCATACATTAATGAGCAACCCAAATACTGATTTGCGAGAAAGGCTAATCGAAACGTATTAGTTATCTGTTCCTTTATGATATATAAAGCAGTTGAAATCTTCAGCTAGTGTTGAATTTTCACCCATTAAAATCACCTCGATGTCTGGCAATGTAGTCCTCTCAGAAACTATTACGTCATGTGACCGTCTAGAGCACTATGTCTTCAACATCAATTTCATTAAAGTTTTGTTGGCATTGTACATATATTTACTGTCTTATTACTATGTCCACCTATCCACTTGTTGCTTTATTTTTGCATTGCTTTACATATACAATTTCGACTATGCCTGGTCTCGTCTGTCTGTCAATTGGCCGGTATTTCATTTGTCATTTGATTCGCACATCCTGGTAACTAGATACTTCACCATTGGCCTGCAGTCAAAACCCACCTCTAAATATAACATTTATCTGTGAATCGACTGCTCTTTACAATTTCAAGTTCACCCAGGCAGCTTGAACACATTGGACCACCTAACTGGACCTATACCTAATTGGTCTTTACAAGAGTTCAATCAGAATTACGACCTAGCTTCTTACAAAACTTCTGTTATGTGCGTTAATTGTATACATGAGTCGTGGGATTTACAATTTAAAGTCGATTTCGAGCGACAGAGATTTCAGAAGCTTTGCATTGGCAATTTTATTTACTCTTAATAGGTTTTTGCCAGAAATCTGCTGAGAGGAAGTCGCCGAAGAAATAGTTTTCATATTTGGTTTTGATGTCTGACCTGGGGTTTAAACTCGAGCCATCAGTTTAATAAGCCAACACCCTATCTACTAGACTACGGCGAATTCAACTTTACCTATGTGAAGTAATAATCCAGTTTTTCGTCGAGTCTTGTAATCCATATTATGACTCAATATTTACTAGCGTATACCCTAAGAAATTTCTTATTCGTTACCATTCGATTGCGGGTGCTCGCCTAATTGCCGTTACTGCAAGAGCTTATTATAGAGCCGACTAGTATTTCTAGCGTGGATATCTATCGGCATCTTCTAGGCTATTACTGAAATTCCCTTTGTGAATACTGTTCTGTATGCGCAGGACACTTGAAGCATAAAGTGGCTATACATCTTTATGATCTGCTGCATGCAGTGGATTTTCACTCATGTCCATATATCTGACAGATCTCCGGAGGAATTTCTAAAGTCAAGAATTTCTGGGTATATTCTATGGTTGTGCCATATTTTATCAGTTCACTCGTTCAGCAATTACCCGGAATATCATTGTGTCCTGCACAGCATGTCTGCGTCATCTGTACATTATTCTGGAGTACATTACATAGGAATTCAATGCCCTAATATCTTCTAGGCTATTATTGAAATTCCCTTTGTGGATACTGTTCTGTATGCCCAGGAGGCTTGAAGCATAGAGCGCATTTTGCTGCATGCAGTGGATTTTCATTTATGTCCATATTCCTGTCACGTAAAGTGAATCCAAATCCACAACAATTGACTGAAACCGTGGTTTTTAATCCGGGGGCTTACTTTCTTAACCTAAACTCTAACTGTTTCCAAATGTTGTTGAAAGTTTAACCTTGTTCTGGCAGTTATCTCTTGGGCACCGTTTTATGTGGCAACACAATAGGCTGTTATGTGTTCTCTTCCTGCTGTCCTATGCTATCTTACAGTAGAGTAAACTGAAACAAGCACAATAAGAAACGAAACCCAAATGAGGTGAATCGAATGGAGAACTTATACAATGGGGAACATAGTACATCTCACATTCACTTAGAACTTGGCATTTAACGGCATTTAGATTAATTCGTAACAATATTATTACTGTGATGAATTCAGGGGATACGGGTTAATAATATGATACTAGATGCCACTAGATGACACAAATGTAATCCCATTTTTATTATTTTCCAAATCAATACAATTTTTTTAATTGTTTTGAGGCGAATAAATGAAAATTTTTTTCTCCTTCTTTAAGTACTTAAAGAAATGCGATCAACTAAAATCGAAAATTTTATTTTAAATTCAATTTCTTATAAAGCTGACATAACTTTGTTCTTAAAAAAAATTAAGAAACTCTTGCGAAATATTTCTCTTTAAGAATTTTATAATATTTGCTACATGGCCTCGTATAAAATTGAAGTCATAAAGTTATTTTGCCACAAAAACAAGCTATTTTTAGAAGCGCCAAAATGAGATGTACATGCTAAGATTTTTAGATTTTTTCCATCGCTTTCTTTTCTTTTCATTTCATCTTCCTTTTTATATTTTTTTTTTGTTTTGTTTTCTTTTGCTTCATTTTGAAATTTATTTTCCTGTAGTTTAAGTATGTGCGAAAAATATTTATTTAGCACACACAAGTTTTGCGAGAAAATATGTTTTGCTACATGATTTGCGTTATTATCCATCCTAAACGAGATTCGAACAAAGAAAACAAAAAAAAGGAGAAGAAAAGAAAGAAAATTTTCTATATAGTATATTAACTAACACATTGACATGAAAAGAACCCAGTGAACAACTGTTGCTTATCCTTAATCTATGATATTTAATCTTAAAGGCCCAAATAAGGATGGAGATCTCAAAAAAATTATTCTTCCTAAAAGCAACACAATTAAGGCATTAGGATTTAAGAATTAAAGTTTTTTTTTTTTAATTAAAAATCTATTATATTTTAAATTTCATTTAAAAAGGTTTGCTGGGTTATCTAAGGCAGAGAAGAAAAACAAAATAAAAATAGTTTCTTAGCACACTTGCATTTGAGAATTTTTTTTTTTTTTATATTTTATGACTGAAACGTACATTTTGATGGTGGCGTTAGGAATGTAAAATGAGTTCTGTGAGTAAAAATAGAAGTTAAAATCAAGAAAAAAAAAGAAAAGAAAGATTAGAAAATAAAAACAATAATTTTGCGTTTAAAAGTTTAAAAAGATTTATTTCAAAAAGAAAATAATTCAGCGATCAAATAAAAAAACCGTGTACGCTGTTACAGATTTAGTGGCATGAAAATGATTTAAGGGCCACTAATTTCAAAAAATTTTGATTATTTTGTCGGAATTTTATTTCCCTGAAGTGTTCGTGTGTTTGCAAGAACCTCTGAAGATTTATTTAAAAGTTTTATTTCTTCTAATTATTCATACATGACTTCAGACCACAAATAAAATTCGAATTCGAGTTTTAGATTGTTCCTGTCATACACTCATGCTGAAACAATGCCTATAAATACAGTCACATTGCGAAACTGGTGTTAGAGTATGTCTTGTGGTAATATATTCGAATTTACCTACGGTCGCCGTAGTATAGTAGGTAGTGCATGGGCCTATCAGACTACGGTTAAAACCACGTACATACATAATTTGTCACTACAACCCTTCCGGATTATTGTCATAGTTTCGCACACCACTTATGTTGTATGCGTTAATTTTATGCATAAGTGGCGGGACCTACAGTTTTAAGTCGACTCCGAACTACAGATTTTTTTGGGAAACTTTTCAAGGCAATGTTATTTACTCCCAGAGTTTTTGCCGGGAATCTGCTGAGAGGAAATCTCCGAAAAAATTCTTTTTGTATTTTGTTTTGACATCTGGCCGGGGACTCGAACTCTGGCTTTACGTCTAATAAGCCAACACACTACCTACTAGACTATGGCGACATAATGGTTCAAACCATAGGCCAGGCGTAATCAACGAAACGAAAGACAAAAAAAAAAATGTTCCTTCGTTGATTTCCTCTCAGCAGATTTCTGGCAAATAGTCTGAGAGTAAAATAAAATTGCCATGCAAAGTTTCTCAAAAACATGTTAAACAGTAGATACCGCCACTCATTTATAAAATTAACACACCCAACATAAATGGTGTAAGAAACTAGGGCCATATTCCTAAATTAAGGCACGTAATGGCCAATTATGTATGTAAAACGGCCGTTAGATAGATAGACAAATGCAGCTGTCTACCCAACTAGGTTGGATGAGCACAATGAGGCCATATCGGGCCCATTGTATTACCCTTTTTATTTTAACTCCTAGCTCTGGAACAACTGGCAGCTTCTGGTGAAGTGATTCTGGCTGCTAATGTTAATGCTTAACAGTGATTTAAGATCATCCATGTATTAGGAAACAAGACGCCTTTTTCTCCTTTGAGTTAATGCTAGGCATGATGCATGCCAGTAGGTCAATAATAGTCTCATCTTCCTCCTTATTTCTGCAGTTCCTACATAAATTATTTATCTTTCATTACATTTACATTCTCTAGACCAATGTGACCAATGCAGCAGCAACTCATTTCCTTACCGTTCGCATCTTCCCTCTTTCCACCTTTCATTAACTTGCACAATGCACTGCATGAGTAGGTGTCATCCCCTGAGTGCAGATTTAATAAAAAAAAAAACAAATGCTCTGTTGCGACACCAAAAACCATAATGAGCATGCTTCCCTGGAGTTTAAGCAGCCTTACCGTACGCCATCCATACATTAATAACCAGATTTTATATTCCTTTCTGTTCGTGTCCGAAGCCACCCATCTGCGGTTAATTATAAGCTGACAAATTCCCGGAGGAATTTCCAAAGTCAAGAATTTGTGGGCAAATTCGATGGTTGTGTCATCCTTGATCAGTTCACCCGCTCAGCAGTTTACCTGGAATATCAATGTGTTCTGTACATCATGTCCAGGTTTCGTTAACTGCGATGTCTGTACAGCTTTCTGGAGTTCATTACATTGCAAATCAGTGCCCTAATATTCGTTCAACTATGGTAATATTTCCGTCCCCAGCATTTTTTACCGCAAAACGGTTTAAGTTCCTCTAGAATATTCTAATATTGTGCATGAGTGTCAGATGTCTCTGAAGGCTATACTAAGACATTCGACAGCTATCCTAGTGTGAACTCCTCTACGCGCAGACATTTTCGGTAAATATACCCCTAAGCCTTAACCTCATCATGTAAGTAAACTTCACATAAAACATTCATCACAACGTACAATCCTTTGCAATCCTTTTATTTACTGCTTAACGTTCATTTTCCATTTGAAAAGGAATTTGATTATTTTGAAAATATTTCTTTATCATACCTCGCATATGTATTTCAACTTTCTTCACATTCTTCTCTTCTCGTGCATAAGACATTCGCAAGTCAATTTTAAAATTTACGAGGTTTTTATTTACCATACTGGCAACTGTTTTTAACAAAAAAATAATTCCTTATCCTTCTGCCATTTCTCTATCTTCTGTCCGTTTCTTCATAGTTTTTCCCCATTTTGGTTTTCCATACACAAAGTGATTTATGCAACACTTTGCGCACATAATTTATTTCAATTCTAAGAGTAATTAAAGACAACTTATACGCCTAAGTGTACATGAAAATTTGTTATAAAATTCATGTGAAGTATGTGTGTTAAATCATAGGCGTATGTGGAATAAGATTTGTAGGCAAATATTACGTATACGCCACATTAACGAAAGAAACAATGAAAAAAAACCGAAATTATTTGACCATAAACAAATGTTTTCGTATAGAAAATCAATTCGGGTGATGTTTTTAGCTATAATCCTTTTAGAAACACTGGTTTAAGCAGCTCCCACCCGCTCGTGTTTTGTTCATTGGAAACATCTTCAGTTCGTTCTATAAATTAACCATGTGAACGTCTTACAAACGAACCACGCTTGCAAATCATTTGAATTTTATATTCTCAAAATCTGTTGCCTACTGTTAAGAAAGTCATCGGCGCTTCTCCTTTTTAGGGATCAGTTTAATCAACCCATAAATCGGCTATCGGGGTATTGTGACTAAATTTCGCACCAATTTTACATTGTTGGACTTAAACCACCAACACGCTCTTAGATGCGAATGAAGAAAATATCGCACTGTATCGGCCAGTGTCATGATACAAACAATTATCGATTCAATTGCCGATTCGCATCATTGGGCCTCTGTTTATTCAACAAACGTCCGAAATTTTGCAGAAGATTTAGGTTCTGGAGCTTTCAAAATACAGCTGGTGCAAGAATTGAAGCCGAAACGACCTACTACAATGCAGAATTTTTGATGAATGGGGCTCTTGGAAAGTTGGCCGCAGATCCACTTCTCTATCGGAAAATTGTGTTCAGCGACGAAGCTCATTTTTGGTTCAATGAATACGTAAATAAGCAGAATTGTCGATTTTGGAGTAAAGATCAGCCAAAAGCATTGCAAAAGCTACCATTGCATCCAGAAAAAGTCATAGTTTGGTGCGGTTTATGGGCTGGTGGCATAATTGGATCGTACTTCTTCAAAGATGCTGCGAATCGTAAAGTAACTGTGAATGTTGAGCGCTACCGTAAGCTGATATCCAACTTTTTTTTGCCCAAAATGCAAGAGCTTGACTTGCATGACATGTGGTTTCAACAAGACGGTACCACATGCCACATAGCACGCGTAACAATGGGCTTATTCAGAGGGGAGTTCAGTGAACATTTTATTTCACGTTCAGGCCCGGTCAATTGGCCGCCTAGATCGTGCGATTTAATGCCTTTAGATTATTTTTTGTGGGGCTATTTTAAAGATCATGTCTATACAGACAAGTCGGTTTCAATTGACGCATTGGAAGACAAAATTTAAGCATTTATTCGTGAGATACCGGCCGAAATGTTGTAAAGAGTATGCCAAAATTGAACTAAGCGGATGGACCATTTAAGGCACAGTCGGGGTCAACATTTGCATGAAATAATATTCGAACATTAAGTTATATGGACCGTAGTGTCGATTCAAATAAAGATTTCATACATTTTTTTGAATTGTATGTGTTTTTTTTTTAAATTTGTTATAGCTCTTAAAAAATCACCCATTATTTTGTAAATCGAATAATATTGTGAGTTCCAGAATATATATCTTATCAGAATATCTTTTTTTATCGGTTAACCTTTATCACCACTGGGCTGGTATTCCATTAGGCTCTCTCTTTACTCTTGTAAAATTTCCTTAATAGTTGAAGTGCACTAACTCTACAACGTTGTCTACCATTACGATGCGGTCAGTCACGAGTTTAATTTTCTGTTGATGTTATCCAAAGTCGCCGTAGTCTAGTAGGTAGTATGTCGGCTTGTTAGCTGAGAGCCTGAGGCTCAACCCTTAACTCAATTATTTTAACAATTTCCTTTCAGCAATCTTCTGCCAAAAACACTGAGAGAAAATTAATTTGCCATGAAAATGTTTCTCAAAATTCTGTCGTTCGTTATCGACTTTAAACGGAAGTCTACACTCATGTATACAATTGTGTGTTAATTGTATGGGTAGTGGTTCTAGTCCTGACTAAAGAATAGTAACGATCATTTAATTGTTCATTAAACCGCTGATGAATTCTCGGCGGAGGTAGAATCGTGCTTTATTGTCAGACTTGCTTCCCCTTTATTGGATAGGAAGCCGCAGAGTCTTATTTGTCGACGTCTGTATGTAGTTTCTCTTCTCTTTGCCTATGGTTTAGGAATAAAAATGTTTCTGACTCCAATAAAACGAAGTACTGAACAAATATTTCTTCGGCGACTATCGCTCACCAGATTTCTGCCAAACATCAAGAGAGCAAATAAGAAATCTCCATAAAAAGTTGCTTAAAAAAATATGTCGTTCGGAGTCAACATTAAACTGTAGGTAAAGTCACCCATGTATAAAAATTAACACACACAATATAAGTGGTTTGGCTTCCCAAAGTCGTAATCCTGACTAAAGGATTATAGTGAGGATTAAGGAAATCGCAATTGGAAGTGTTTTGTTAAGTTTTTACATCTTAAAAACATTTAAAATATAAGCTTGTAGATTGAAAATAAAATAAAAATAAAATTTGTGTTTACTTTTAATTAAAATTCTTTATTATTTGCACAATTCTGTGGGCCACTGTTCACAACTTGCTGTAAACAACAACAACAATTGCTTTTCTTTGTTATTCCTCTGTTAAGGGTGTAAACAATAACAAATACTAGACAATTATTCAACAGATCTTTGTAACGGAAGTCTTCAAACCACAATTGCACTCTTCAAATGCACGGCGTCTTCACGCAAGACTGACTAAACTCTATTAATTCCGTCGGCTGCTTTGCCTTACTTTTTATATGGCAAATAAACAATCTGGTGAATATTCTTGAAGTCGAATTTTGGTGACTTCGCTTTATCTACATTCAATTATGTTGATTGTGCATTTTGTTTACTTGTTTACCATTTTTTATGCTAGTGTTTGTTGTTATGTTAAGCAGTACAATAATTTGTAAACAAGTTTTTTCACTGCATTGTTTAATTTTTGTAACTTTCGCTTATAATTTTAATGTTAAGCGATGTAAAAGTAAAACAAGAGTATCTGGATTTTCATTTTCGCAACATATATGTAACGTATGTACATATTACGTATATGTAATGTATGGAGCGTACACAAGCCATCTATGTATGTATATCGTTTCAATAATTTTACATTTCATTTTAATGATTCCCGCTGTGACTGAAATTAATTTTTAAATTTAAAAAAAATTTTTTCTTCCCGTTTAATAGCTTTCAACAAACATTTCAATGAAAATGATACTCTCAACATTTCAGAAAATAATAAAAAAAAACATGCGAATTCTGAAAATAAAATTGAATTTCCCATTAAAAATTTCTTCCTACGAATATTGAAACTTATTTGCTAAAAAAATAGAAATTCTTTTGATTATTTCCTTTATTTTTTATTTTTATTAAACACAACCCTCTACCATATGTTTACTCTGTGACTCTGTTATGGACAAGAGTATCAAATATTTAAATGATGAAAATCTTATAAGAAAATGAATACGAAATAAAGTTTGCATACAAGCATGAATATTTGTCTATAAATATCGTTTAAATAACGATACACACACACATACCAGAAAATAACAAAGATTTTCGAAATATTTTGTAGAAGGATACTCACAGGACTAAATATCTTATTTAAGAAACAAACAAAGAAACAAACAACAATATTTAGATAATATTTTAACAATCAAAAATGCGCATATAAATAAGCTTCCTCTCCATTCACCACCCTTTTTTCTTTTCATAGTTGTAAGGAGAGTATCACCAACTAGAATCCTAATACAATAGACAGGCATTAGGGAACTTTAGTTTCGTAAATGCCCATCAAAACTTGAATGAATTAAATACCAAAAATTAATGCGAATGTAAAGGAAAGGGTTGTTGGCCTACTTAGATTGTCAACAAAATGCTGAACAAAAAATCTAAACTAAATAAACAGCATATGAGGGCAGACACAATAGATTTGTTGAGACTTTTAAATCTTAATAGTGATCGCCTTGTAAATTTTATTTAAATTTAAAAAAAAATCTTTTTATAAAAATAACTCTTTAAAGTGTATCTGTTAAGCATAGAGCGTAGGTGAAAGCATTGTTCATACAAAATTCGGTCACTTAAAGGTCTTAATATTGTTACGAAAAAAGGAAAATCTAGATACTGGTGTTTTGCTTTTACAACGCTTAACATTAAAATTCTAAACAGAAAATACAACAACAAAACAATGCAGTAAACAAACCTGTTTACAAATTAGCGTACTGCTTAATATAACAACAAATACAAGCATAAGAAAAATGTTAAACAAGTACCAGCATACAACACAAATACAAGCGTAACAAAAATGATAAACAAGTAAACAAAAATATACCAACAAAACTACAATAATAAACGTAAACAACTATGTTTATAATTATAGACATTTCGGGAAAACGAAGTCACGAACTTTTGATTTCAGGCATGTTCATCAGATTGGTTACTTTGCCATACTAAAGGCAAAGTAAAGCAGGCGACGAAGTAAGTGAAGATCCGTCAGTCTTGTATGAAGACGCAGTGTGTTTGAACAAAGTAATCGTGGATTATGTTTACTTATATGCTAGTTGTTGAAAGCGTTTAAGCGGGAGAAAAAATTATTTAAATTTAAAAATTAATTTCAGTCACAGCAGGCATTTTGAAATGAAATGTTAAAATATTGAGATGATATTGTTGAAGTCCCCGTGGTATAGTAGATAGTGTGCTGGCTTATTAGACGTAAAGCCAGGGTTCGAGTCCCTGGCCAGACATTAAAACGAAAATATAAAAAGTATTTTTTCGTCAATTTCTTCTAAGCAAATTTCTGACAAAAAGTCTGAGAGTAACTAAAATTGCCATGAAAAGTTTCTCAAAAAATCTGTCGTTCGGAGTCGACATTAGGTCCCGCCACTTTTGTATAAAATTAACACACACAACATAAGTAGTGTGAGAAACTAGGTCAATAATCCTGACTGAAGGATTGTAATGACCAGTTATGTATGTGTATCGTTGGCGTATGTATATACATTCCATACTTTACATATACGTATTGTGACGAAAATAAAAAAATCCAGTGTTTTGCTTTTACATCGCTTTACTTTAAAATTATAAACAAAAACTACAACAACAAAACAATGGAGTAAACAAACTTGTTTACAAGTTATCGTACTGCAACAAACAAAAAACAAGCATAACAAAAATGATAAACAAGTGCATACCAGTGCATACAACAACAAAGACTAGCATAGAAAATGGTAAACAAGTAAACAAAAATATACCAACAACACTACAATAATTAACGTAAACAACGATGTTTACAATTATAGACATTTCGAGAAGGTGAAATCATGAACGTTTGCCTTTAAGAACATTCATCAGTCTGTTTATTCTGTCATATAAAAGACAAGGCAAAGTTTAGTCAGTCTTGTGTGAAGACGCGGTGTGATTGAAGAGAGTTATCGTGGTTTTAAGATCTGTCAGACAATTGTCTACTAATTGTTATTGTTTATACAGAGGGTGTAAATAGAATGATGACAAAGAAAAGCAATTGCTGTTGTATACATAAAGTTGTGAACAATGGCACACAGAATTATGCGAATAATAAAGAATTTGAATTAAAAACTAAACACAAATATATTTTTATTTTAGTTGCAATCTATGAGCTCATATTTTAAATGTTTTTTAAAGGTAAAAAATGATTCTTTGATAGCAGTCTTCATAGTGCCAACAACCTACCGAATAAAACGCTACATATTTGGTCAAAATGGCTTCATGTTTCATAAGTTTTAAAACGAATTTTCGTTTGTTGTTTTTCAGATTTGCTTTCTAAAATAACTGCCTTAAAAAGTTCATTTCCTTGCCACTGCCAATCACACAAAATTATTTGAAATTTATTTATAAATCGTTTACAACACACTCATCCATAATAATAAAGGAAGAGAGTAACATTAACAATTGATGTTCAATGTTAAAAATTGAAAAATGAATAAAAAAAAAAAAAGAAGAAACAGCGGCCATAACAAAAAAAGAAGGAAAACGAACTTAAAAACCTACGCATCAGCGCTTATAGAAAAGAAATGTTTCTCAGTGCCACCATGTATTTCAACTTGAATCTTTAGAAGTAAGCAGAGAAATCTGATGTCGAAGATTTGTTTGCCGTTTGCCATGTCCAGAAGTCATTTTGTTCCCTCATGCTGTCTGTCATTACTTTTTCTTCTTCGTTTAGTAATTTATCAAACAAATATTCAAACATCTAGTCAGTCAGTCGCACAGTCAGTCACACAGTCAGTATAACCAAATGAATACGTTGCCACTGCTGGGCTGCTTGCTGTTGTGCCGGCCGTTGTCAACAGCATTTAAAAGAAAATTTTGTTTAGACTCCCACAGCCCAAAGAATATGGAAATTGTATGGGATTCCCATTTATTTTTTCCACTTTTTTTCTGTTTTTCTTTGGAAATATTTATTCCAAGAAAGACTTTGATTTTCTTTCAATTGTCGTCAATTTGTATTTGTTGTTGTTGTTTTTTATTTTCTTTTTTTTTAATTTCAATTTTTTTTTTATTTGTTTATGACCTCTAGGGATTGTAAATTTGGAAAAAAAAAAAACCAAGAAAGAAGAGAAGATTTTCTGATTTCATATGCTTTAACAAGTTGGTTGTCATGGTAGTGTTGTAGCTTTTTGGATTTAATTTTTTACGAGTTTGTTTTTCCTTTATGATTTGACTATTAAAAGAAATTCACATGAATTTTGTTTTTTTTTCTACTTTTTTTCTAAACTGAACCATGAAAACTATCAAGAAAATATGTTCGTGATTAGTCAAACAAATTGTTTAAATCTCAGTACCCTTGGTTGTAAAGAATTATTAAACGAGAGTTGAAAATATGAGCAAAAGTCGAGGATTTTCAATAGAAAATCTAAATTGGATGTTTAGATAGCAAGTTAGCATGATTTGTTTAGCAAGTCTTTCGTATTTACCAAGAATATGGTAGCGTAGCTGGCTTTTCATTTGAATTCTTTCCTGCATTCATATAAAATCCAACGCCTGCGACTTATACAGCCCAATGACCATTCCCATATATAAGCTGACTAGATGCTAGAACAACAGGCTTTTTCGTCATTTACATAGAGTCTAACGTGTACTTGTTGCATTTGTTTAACAGTGAGTCGCATCTTGAGGGCAATTTTTCGTCTTCAATATATTCAATTAAACTTTCTGAAAACTTCTTGTGGAATAAATCCTAAATTCTATGGCTCGAATTCTTAATGAAACCACATGTAGTCTAGCTTACAATATTCAATTGCAAGTAAATAAAAGTCCAAGTCCAAGTAAGCACTAAACAGTCAGTTTTCTGAATGCAATGCCGTTTATACAAACACTTGTTGGTTTCCCGAGCTGCATGTACAACAATTTTATGAGAAAACCAGGTTTGAAAGCCTTTTAAGCCAGCTTTAATATATCCAAACATACATAATTGGTTATTACAACCCTTAAGTCTGGATTACGACTTAGTTTCTTACACTACTTATGTTGTGTGCGTTAATTTTTATATATGAGTAGTGGGACCTACAGTTTAAACTCGATCCAGAACGACAGATTTGTGAGAAACTTTTAATGCCTAATAAAAGTTTAAAAGAAGTCGCCGATGAAATATTTTATCATATTTCGCTTAGTTGGAAATGCTTGAGCTGGGTTTTGAAGCGATGCCTCACGTCTAATAAGCCAACATACTGCCGCCTACCAAACACACACACCAGAGATCTGCAATAAATCGTTTCTCCGCTACTTATAAGCACTCGAGCAATTTAAAGTATGAGTGAATCAACAGTATTGAAATTCAACTACTCTGATTTATTCGTACTCACTACAACATTGATCTATAAGTACACGCTGCAATGAATATGAGTACAATGTTGACATCAAACTCATAACATTTGTAATATGTTTGGTTCATACGCCTACTTATTCTGATTCATAAATTTAGAAAAATACTTATAATACTTATAGGTGATTCGAGTGGTTCGAATAATTCATCAAAATTTACAGCCTTTGTTGTTGTTGCATATACACACAAAGGAGAAAGGAAAGACAAAGAAAGCAAGCAATCTTCTTGTGAGTATAGTAGTGTTCGTACCCGAATCATACTTATTTTGTGCTTCGGGTAAATGTTAAGTAGAGACGAGTCGAAGTCAATAACATCATGCATATTGTTAAGTATGAATACGATGAGTAGTTCCAACTTTGACTATGAGTAGTATGAGTATCATATTAAAGTAAGTATGAATTCGTATAAGTATCAGATATTATAGGTATGATTCGAATCTACTCAGCCTTTTGAATACTCGTTGCTGATCTCTGACACACACTGGCTTTAATTGTTGTGTTCATTAGAACATTGAAGATTTAAAAAAAGGAGGTGCAAATATATAAATACAAAGAGTCAGAGAGACAGAAGCGCCGTTTTCTGTAGATGGTGCTAAGATCCCCAAGTCTCTCCAAATTTCTTTATAACTTTGCCAATCCTTTGCACAGTAATTGAATTCCTTACTTACGTACTTAATTCTCATTATAAAACCATTCAGTCAGGTTAATAACATAATTGGATTAATAAGCGGCGAGATCTACAGTTTATCGTTGTCTATCTAACGCTTCGAATTGACGGTGCCAGTCGTTCCATTGACGTTTTCGAAGAAGTAAGATCCAATCACACCTTCGGACCAAAAAGCTTTCCAAGCAGTGACTTTTCCTGGATCTAATGGCCTCTCTTCAATTATTTAAGGATTCTCAGAACCTCAGATACGACAAATTTTGTTTATTATCATACCCACCGAGTGTGAAATGTGCTTCTATCGTTGAAGAAAATTTTATTCGAAAAATTGTCGTCCACCGCCTGTTGTTCGAACACCAATTCGACGTATCGACGACATTGTGAATAGTCAGCTGGCTTCAGTTGTTGCGTGAGGTGGACTTTATATGAATGTAGGTGTAGATCTAAATGCAAAATACGCCATAATGTGCCGTAAAACAGTCCTAATTTCTGAGAACGACGATGAATCGTCACTTTCGGGTCTTCGGCAACATTTTCACTTACAATGGCAATATTTTCAATGGAACAAGCGAAACGATGATGCCTAGGCCTTTCAATATTTGCAACCCCTCCAGCCGCTTCAAATTTCTTTACAATTTTTTCTATTGCTAGCGTAGTTGGATGATTATGTAAACCATAATCTCCTCTTAAAGCACGTTACGTGGCTATGGCAGAATCACTATTTTTGTAGTAGGTTTTGATCATTTTTATGCGTCTTATGATAGTTAAGCGATTCATTTTCATCAATTTCAGACTTTCAACTGAAAAGAAAATAAATTGGTTTCACAAATTAGTTTAACAGATGTCGTATGCCAGTCCCATAGTTTTTAAATCACAAAATGGATAGTCCTTTACATAGTTTTGAGTAAATTTTCCATGCAATTTCATTTACTGTCAGAATTTTTGCCAGAAATCTATTGAGCGATAGTCGCCAGAGAATTTTTTTTTTCTATTTTCGCTGTGATTCGAGCAGTGGGGTCACATTTAATAAGCCAACATACAATACTACTGTGAGTGCATACTATTGTCAACAATTTAATTCCTGTTTAATTAAACTAACATTCATGCCTTTGAAATGTCAATTTTTGAAATTGTTACAGTCTCCCATATAAAAGAAGAGAGAAATGATTGTTGAAATTGTCCGCTATGACTTACAATTTTCTCTGAGTGTTTCACTAGTTTTTAGTATTAACAACTGTTTTTGTCCTTTTTGGAGTTTCTCCCTTTCTTTATGCTTTTTCTCCCCTTATGTTTTCATATGCAAATATGCCGTTTTACTAAGAAATAGAAATACAATAACAAATAATAGAGCATAAGCAACAAAAGGCGCTAAGAAAATCATCACAGAATATTTCTCTTCTTACAACTGGATGTGTGTGTGTGTGTATGTGTGCCGATGTATCATTTTAGTTTTCTATATTTAAATCAACGTATGTGTATGGCGTTGAATTGTATGTGTTGAGTTGTTAGTATAAAGAGAGAGTGAGAGCAAGAGAGAATTACATACACAATCCAATTTTTTTTTTGTTCATTGCTGTTGTCATTGTCGACTCTTCAAGCAACTCCATGTTTATTTTCCGTTATTATTTATTCAAAATAGTTTCAAACAACACAACACAACAACTTACAAATTGATTGGGGACTTTAAATCTCAAATTGTGTCATGTGTGTGTGTGTGTGTGTGTAAAATTGTAAATATGAGAGCAAGTTGTAGTAGCAGTAGTGTTAGTACAACTCATGCACAGCGGGTTGATTTTTTAATGTTAAATCTCTGGCAAATACGATTTAACAATAATAATACGAACAACAACAACAACAACACAATTTCATATGTTTATATTTATTTAGAATGACGATTTTAATGTATCGGGTCCACCATCTAACATTTTTTTCTTCAACTAGAGCTTATTTCATGAACGGTAACATTTAGCTCATATCTGATTTATCTTGATAATTAGTTTCATCCTTCCGCTGAACGAATATGGTTGTGTATACTTGGTTTCCCTTCGCTAAGTGGGCCTGCGATCGACTTACAAAAGATGCCGATTTAGGCAAAAAAAAATCATCTTTTCAGATGAAGCTCATTTTGATCTTGGCGGGTATGTAAACAAGCAAAATTGTCGCATTTGGGACACAGAAAACCTGCACACAGACATTGAAAAGCCGACGCACCCAAAACAAGGATTTTGGTCCAGAGGCATAATTGGGCCATTTTTCTTAGAAAATGGGCAAGAAGTGGCCGTTACAATCAATGGCGATCATTATCGGGCCATGTTGAACGAATTTTTGTTTACAAAAGTGGAGGATATTGGCTACATTTGGTTTCAACAGGACGGCGCTACGTGCCAAACAGCCGAAGCTACACTCGATGTTTTGCGTCGTGTTTTTGAAGATCGCTTTAACAGCCGCAGAGCTAATGTCGTTTGGCCACCTCGGAGCTGGGATTTGACACCTTTGGTCTGTTATTTGTGGGGTGCCGTCAAAGATAAGTGTTACGCCGTCAAGCCAGAGACAATTGCTGCTTTAAAGGACAATATTCGTGAAGCCATTGGTGAAATACAGTTGCACACAATCGATAATGTGCTTAAAAATTGAACCGATCGTGTAGACTACTGAATAGCCAGCCGAGGCAACCATTTAAATGAAATTATTTTCCATTATTAACCGGAAGGATTGTACTTTGAAGTCGCCGTGGTCTAGTGGGTAGTGTGTTGGCTTATTAGACAAAAAGGCCCTGGTTCGTATCTCAAGTCAGACATCAAAATAAAAAAAATATTTCTTCGGCGACTTTCTCTCAGCAGATTTCTGGCAAAGACTCTGAGAGTAAAAAATTGCCATGAAAAGCTTCTCAAAAATCTGTCATTCGGAGTTGACTTTAAACTGTAGGTCCCGTCACTCATGTATAAAATTAACGCACACAACATAAGTGGTGTGAGAAGCTAGGTCGTAATCCTGACTGAAGGGTTGTAATGGCCAATTATGTATGTATGTATTGTACTTTCAAATAAAATAAGAAATTTAAGAAAATGTTTAGTAGTTTCTTTTTTCAAAGCATTTCAAAAAAAAAAAGTTATTTGGCGGATCCTTTACATGAGTATGCATAAGTTAAGGGTATTTATACACTGTAAGCAATATGAGTAAGATATAGAATTAAAAATGCTGCATTATTTATGATTGGAAAATTAAAGAGTTTTCATTACATTTCTACGAGTTTTCTATTACAATTTTACCACTCATCTTATTAAATAAATTTCCATCCTAACAGTATTCATATCTCCACCAGTGTTTCTTAATATTTGTTTATTGTTTCTCTGTGCCCTTATTAAACTATATTTCTGAATATGATTATAATTTTGATTTGTAAAATTTTTGTTTTGACATTTTGCTCTTCTCATCTCATTTAATTAGTAGTTCGTATGCTTTTCAACCACAGACCGGTATGCAGACTTTAAGCTCCTAAAATGTTTACATATTTGATTCGTTCCCTTTTAAATTAAGGATTAAAAAAGGGACTGAAACCGTTTTTTTCTTTATTATTTCCAAAAATAAACACAACAATTTAAATGTTGACGACCAGACAACGTTAAAAGTTGGTATACAATATGGAAGACCCTAAATAATTTAATGAATGTCTAGAAATTCAGACAACACAATTACAAGTTATAATTAATCATATACGGCGATATGGTCGGCTGGTATGTGAGATTCTGATGGAAATCGAAACCAAGACCCTCACGCATACTACTCACTAAACTGTTAGGGCACCCTCAGGCATTTTTCAGTACCTGTCAGACAATTCAGAAGTTCCTGTAGTCTAGTATGTAGTGTTTTCGCTTATTAGACGTAAAACCAGGGTTCGAGCCCCAGACCAGACATCAAAAACGAAATACAAAAAGTATT
Organism: Sarcophaga peregrina; assembly: GCA_014635995.1. Taxonomy (NCBI): domain Eukaryota; kingdom Metazoa; phylum Arthropoda; class Insecta; order Diptera; family Sarcophagidae; genus Sarcophaga; species Sarcophaga peregrina. The sequence goes on from CM025790.1 coordinate 18,989,379, forward strand.
TCTTCGGCCATTTTCTCTCAGCAGATTTCTGGCAAAAATTCTGAGGGTAAATAAAAGGTTTTCAAAAAATCTGTCGTTTGTAGCCGACTTCATCAACACTTATGTTGCGTGTGTTAATTTTATACATGAACGACGGGACCTATAGTTTAAAGTCGACTCCGAACGACACGTTTATTCAGGTTCAGGTTAATGAACCACCGTCTAGGAACTATTCCCCCCTGTCCCTTACCCTTGGCCAAGTGCAATGGACTGTTAGGTCTTTCAAACCATTCAAGTCACCAGGACCGGATGGCTTATTCCAGGTGACATTCAACATGGGGAGGAGATAATCCTACCCTGGTTGCTTGCCATCTATAACGCTAGTCTCAGGCTCCTCTACAACCCTTGGAGCTGGAGAATATCTAGGGTGATTTTCATTCCCAAGGCTGGGAAACCGTCCCATACTGGGGCAAATGATTATAGACCCATAAACTGTGTTCCGGCGGAGGTGATGGCAATTTACCGGGCCGCTCAATGGATCCTCGTTAACGATGCTCCTTTCAGTCGCGTCTCAATCTTTTCGGACAGTCAGGCTGCGATAAGATCTCTGTCAGGGTTCGTGATCAACCCTAGGATCGTTAGGGAATGTCGTCGCTGTCTCAACCTAGTCTCGGGGTGCTTCACCGGTGTCTCTCTGGTGTGGGTCCCCGGGCACAGTAATATTCCGGGAAACTGTAGGGCCGACGAGCTCGCCAGAGCTGGTGCGCTCCTTCCGGAATCCTCTTCTGTTGAGATGGGTATGCTACTTACCTCGGTCAAGTTGACCATTGCGCGGAGGTTTCTTCGGGACGCCAACCTATCCTGGGTCAATGAGGAGTCCTGCTCCACCGCTCGACTTACCTGGCTCAGGATGAATAGAAGACGTACCAACCGATTACTTAGTCTCGGTCGTGATGTCATTTCGACTGTAGTGGCCGTGCTTACGAGTCATTGCATCATGGGTAGGCACGCCGAGAGAATGAGGCTCCCTTTTAACAACTTCTGCCGGGGATGTAGGTCCACTGAGGAAGAGGAAAGCGTTATTCACTTTCTTTGCCAGTGCCCGTCTCTTGCTAGGTGTAGATATAGGTTATTTGGCTTTACGGAGCTATCATCTATTGATATCAAGGATATAGCTTCGTTCATCAAATTTTCTGGCTGGTTTTACAGTGCGGGGTAGTCGTGCTTTTATTGTGCAGCCCTTGCGCTGATCAACTTCTTTCTTTCCTTGATTTGGCGGAACTTGGTTAGTACAGGGACTGCGTTTCACCCGTGGCATCACAACGGGCCGCCATGCGTGCTCAAGTGAGCTTTGTGATATCAGAGCTACGACCTAAGCAATTCAATCAATCTTTATACTCAAATTGTGGATTTGCAATGTTTTGGCTTCTACAATTACCTCTCCGCAGACTTCTGTTAAAAACTCTGGACGTAAAAAAGAAATAAAATTTCAAGGATTTTTTAAAATAATTTTTATGACCAAATATAGAGGATACATATTGGAGAGAAAAGTTCTGTGTAAGATCTTCAGTCCAGTCCGAGTTGTCGATGATTTTCGCATCTGATTCAACTATACGAGCTGCACGAGATCATCAACGACATAAACGTTGTACAGCGAGTGCATTGTTTATCGTCTGCACCGGTTCGCACATGTAGTTCGAATGGAGGAGGATACCTTGACAAGACGGATATTTGATGCAGGGATTTGCTGAAGTCGGCGTCGACGAAGGGTCGTCCGTTTGTTTGCGTTGTAAGAACCAAATCAAGGAAAATTTGTCTTCGATTGGTAAGAAAAACTGGCGTAGAAGCAGAGGCGTTTGTATTAATCGGATTGTTAATGACCAATTAAGTAAGTAAGTAAGAGTCCTCTATTGAAATGTGTTTGCCACAGCACCCATATTCATAAAATCTTACGAATAATGAATCCTTCGCAAATAGGCAGTAAACTATTGCAAATATGTTCTATAACGTAAGACACAATATTATGAATTATGACTTTTTATTATTAGAGATACATACACATACACAATACATACATATTGTTACGAAAATATAAAGTCTAGATACCGATATTTTACGTTTACATCGCTTAACGTTAAAATTATAAACAAAAGATGCAAAGAGAAAACAATGCAGAAAACAAACCTGTTTACGAACTATCGTACTGCTTAATATAACAACAAACAGCGGAAATAAAAACAAATGGTAAGGTTAGAGGACGTGTACTTGTTGGTTAAGATAAGTACTTTACCCGGAGATCGAAATTGACCCATTGTGCATTGTCCTTAAGGGGGAAAAGAAAACAAATGGTAAACAAGTAAACAAAAATACACAAACAACACTACAAGAGTAAATATAAACAAAATACACAAACAACTCTACAAGAACAAATGAAAAACAATGATGTTTACAGTAGTAAAGATTTCGAGAAGGCAAAGTCTTGAATATTCGTCTTCAAGAACATTCATCAGACTGTTTTCTCTGCCATATAAAAGGCTATACAAAGCAGACAAGAGGGTTAGTAAAGTTCAGTCAGTCTTGTGTGAAGACGCGGTGTGTTTAAATAGAATAATTGTGATTTAAACATCTCCGTTACAGATATCTGTCGAACAATTGTCTAGTAATTGTTATTGTTTATGCAAAGTGTATAAACAGAGGAATAACAAAGAAAAGCAATTGTTGTTGTTTACATCAAGTCGTGAACAGTGGCACACAGAAATGTGCGAATAATAAAGAATTTTAATTAAATCTAAAAACATATTTAAATGTTTTTTTACAGGTATAAACGTAACACTTCCTATTGACGTAGCCTGAACATTGCGACATAATTCCGAAGTTTACTATTATTCGTAGCATTTCTTAATTAAAAATTTTAAACAAAAATATACTCTCTGAACATATGTAGCTACTAACACTACTAACAATATGTTTCGTTTCATAACGATAACAATAAAAAGGAATAAAAAAAAATAGAATTTCAACAGATGTGTGTTGACAGCAGGATTCCATGACAATTGGAAACAATTTTTCTAAAAATATCATCAGATTTTCTTCTTCTTCTTCTTGTATTTCATGTCTCTTTAACTTTTTTAATTGCATTAAATTTTTGTTATTATTGTTATTGCTGTTGCCTTTTGTTATTGTTTACTACAACAATTCGTAACAAATATTTATTTGTCTAATTTCTTTTAGTTAGCGGCATATACACTTAGATGAACTAGGGGCCAGAAATGGTTACCCTTTGGAAAAATCTAAAATTCATTAAAAGCTTATTTTTCTATACGCTTATTTTTTTCAATTTTATAAAAATACAGAGAAAAACAATAATTTACACTTTTACTAGGATACTGTTGTACTGTGTATTAACCCTTAGTGGGGGCTTAAGGTACCAATTGAATACAGCGTGTTCCATATCGATGTCAGTTTTATTTCATTATAATGCTTGAACCATGCCATTACGTAGGAAATGAGTACAGCATGGTTCTAGGTGAAGATAGGTTGTAATCCTTATTGAAGGGTTGCAGTACACAACCAGGGACGCTTAAAGACAACTTCAGAAAATAATTCGTCGTATATCATGCGCACAGTTTTTCTCTCTATACCCTGCTACAGACTGCAGCATCGGTGTTTTATAGTGTCTAAGATTCTACGCTGTAAAGGTGCAAGGGGAGCAACATGTAGAACAAAAGTTATGTGGTACGAAAGAGAGATTGCCAATTGAACTTATAATAGCAGCTATTGACATAAACGGAACTAAACAAAAAACAGTCATGTAAAGTTTCTTAACAATCTATTGTTCAGAGTTGACTTTAAACTTTAGATTCTGCTGCGCCACTCACATATAAAATTAACACACACAATATAAATGGTGTGAGAATCTGGGTAGATTCTTGACCGAAGTGTTCCAATTATGTATCGGGGCTGCTATCTAACGTTTTTTTTTTTTCAACTAGTGCTTATTTCATGAATGGTAACACTTAGCTCATGTCTGATTTGACAGATAATTTGGTTTATCCTTCCGCTAAGCTAATTGACCATCCAATGCGTTTTTGCTTCGCTAAGCGGGTCTGCGATCGCCTTACAGAAGATGCCGATTTTGGCAAAAAAAAGAAACCATCTTTTCAGATGAAGCTCATTTTGATCTTGGCGGATATGTAAACAAGCAAAATTGTCGCATTTGGGGCACGGATTTCATTAAAAGCCGACGCATTTTGGTCCAGAGGCATAACTGGGCCATTATTCTTGGAATATGAGCAAGGAGTGCCCGTTAAAGTCAATGTCGATCGTTATCGGGTCATGCTGAACGAATTTTTGTTCACAAAGGCCACATTTGGTTTCAACAGGACGGCGCTACGTGCAATACGACCGAAGCTACGCTCGATGTTTTGCACCCTGTTTTTAAAGATGGCATTATCAGCCCCAGAGCTGATGTCGTTTGGTCACCTCAGATCTGCGATTTGACACCGTTGGACTGTTATTTGTGGGGTGTCGTCAAAGATAAGTGTTACGCCGACAAGCCAGAGACAATTGACGCTTTAAAGGGCAGTATTCGTAAAGCCATTGGTGGAATACAGTTGCACACAATCGATAATGTGCTTAAAAATTGAACCGATCGTTTAGGCTACTGCATGGCCAGCCGAGGCAGCCATTTTAATGAAATTATTTTTCATTATTAATCGGAACGATTGTACTTTCAAAAAAAAAAAAGAAATTTGAGAAAATATTCTGCAGTTCTTTTTAAAGCATTTTCAAAAAAAGAAACATTATTTGGCGAACCCTTTATGTATGTATGTATGAAGGTACGCTTGACCTCCAGACGGACATCATTTTTCTTGAGAATGTCGGAGCCAAGAAGATTAAATTTACTGACAACTTGCTTACTTACTTAACTGGCCATTACAAGCCGATTAACTAATTTCAGTCTTCCAGGCCCCTCTTCTTTATGAATGCCTACGCCAGTTGGTAACACCAATCGATAACAAAGCTTCCTCGATCTGGTCCTTCCAAGGCAAACGAGGTCGCTGACTTCTGCAAACCTCTACATAAATTTCCCGTCCGTCTCCTCCTTGATTTGAACGACGTGGTCGAACCAGTACAATTACTCCAACTCACACTGCACCGACGATCTTACGTAGGTTGCTGCATCAGTCCTTGTTAATGTCTATGCCTTATGCCCATTGACAAACTCGAAATTATAGTTATCGGCTATGATCTTATATTTCAACAGTATCTACTTCGTTTTGCTCTCATTGACTGCCAAATCCATCTATCTCCGTGTTTGATTCCCGTTCAATAGCGATAAAGGTTAGGTTAGGTTAAAGGACGAGTACACGGAGGTTAATGTACTTGTCGGTTAAGACAATCGGAAGAATTACAGTGAAAGAAACAGACACAAAACAAAAAACGATGAGAGCGCGACTACACTTATGAAGCCCTAGCACCTCTCAACCAGTCAAAGCTGCTAATGAACCTAAGGAAAGCCTTGATGTCGGCTCTCGACACAGAACTCAAGCTCTTAAAGAAGGCCCTACCAAGGGTCTTCAACCTCAACCTACCAAGAGCTGGGCAGTTACAGAGGAGGTGTTCGACAGTATCCAAATCCTCCTCAACGTACCCTGCAATAGTCCGACTGGAATCTGTTCCAGATCCCCGTCAGTGACCTAATCTCGCAGTGCCCCGTGATGTAATCGACAACCTATCTTAAGCTAGCCTTAACCAAGCCCAGCAGCCAATCTGTTCTCTTACTGTTCACAGCAAGCCATAGACGTTTAGAAACAGATTAACCCGATCCGTTCCCCCAACGCCTCTGCTCTGCCTCCTTAAACCATCCATAGATGAGGCGTTAGAGTTGACAGTCTGGGGGGTCAGAACCAACTATCAAAGCGACTAACCTGAAAGCGAATCTAACCTAGCGAGGGCATCCGCCGTCTCATTGCCCAGTATTGTGCTATGACCCGGAACCCAGCATAGATGGACTCTTTGCACTCGCAAACGAGCCGTGATTTGCACTAGACCGACGTAATGGCCCTAAGGCCAGCCTCATAGGGATAAAGGCAGCTGTAGCAGCTTGTTTGGTACATTCTATGCTTTCAATGTGGTCAGCGTACGCAAGCAACTGGACCTTTTTGTGGCAAATAATGTTATTGTGATTCACTTCCGACTTTAGCAGAACATTTTCCCTAACTTAGTGGAATAGGTCGCATGACAAGGAGTTGTATTGTTTGAAACCTTGCAGCATATCAAATGGTTCAGTTCCTGCTAACAATTTCATTTAAATAATCGTGATTACGATAGTTTTCGTTAAACATATGGACTGTTACACACCATTTCCTTTGTAATTGAGGAGAATAACATATCTTACCACACATAATTCTGGTTTTTTTTTATGATTTTAAGCAGCATTAAAATAAAAATAAATTTCATAGAAAATATTCGAGAATAATTCCTTGGTTTTGGGGAAAATATTTTTTTTTAGGTTTTTTTTTTGGGAGAAACCATAGAGCATATGTTCAAATTTCCATGGGCCCAAAGGAGAGTTAATAGAAGTTTTTGCGTTAAAAAAAGAAAAACGTTTAATTTACTTAAAAACAAACCCCAGTTTTATTTTATTTTAATTTTTCCTATTTTTTTCGGACAACTTCCAGTTGTTTTAACTGATGGTCTTATGGTTGCTCATGGTGTTCTCGTGTATACAATGTTGTCAGTAGTGTTGCTGATGCTGCTATGCTGTTGTTGTTCTATAGACATGCTATTAAAAGGCTTTGTATACATATTCTTACTTACATGTATGTATGTGTATGTATGCATGTATGTATGTATGTGTATGTGAAATAATTTGAACTTTTAACAAGCATTTACTATTATTTTTCTCTCTTTTGTCTGTTTGTGTGTCTGCCTGTTGTTGTTGCATGTGTACTTTGTGTGTTAACAACAACAGTAAAAAAAAAAGTGGAAACAAATAAGGGGGGGGAGAGAAGGCGCAAAAATTCAGTCAAAACTTAAACTGGCAACTAGCCACTCGTTAAAATGTTCATTTAGCATATAAACTTTTACTCTGACTGGCTAGTTGGCTGGCTGGTTGGCTGGCTGGGTGTCTACATTTTGCGGCAGCAAAAGTAGTGGCAACAACATGGATAGCATATCTCTACACACACTTGTATTACTTCTTCATTTTCAATTTGTATAGTGAACTAAATGCTGTTGTACATGTGTATGTATGCGTTCGTAAGAGAAGGAAATAAGAGAAAAAGCAACGGTATTTCAGTTCAGCCATGTTTGTGGGTTTTAGGAACTGAACTAAAATGGTATGTTTGCGACTAATTTATGAGGTTCAAGTGTTTTTAAATTTTGTTAAATGCTCCAGCATAGCTCAACACAGATCACAAAGTACTTACAGTTAATCTGCACCTTGTACCACCACTAATGTGCTTCAAATAAACTCTTATACTTATGAACTTACATACATACATACCAACATACAAAAGGACCCAAGCTCGACTTTATTTTGCAACACTACGTACATTTAAAAAAATTTTATTTTAAAAAAGAGAATTTAATTTTTATTTTTCAAAAATATTTTTAATGACCATAAACACACACTCATGATACCCGTACAGGATGGCTGATATGTATTGCAACCAACTTCAGGTTGTTATCATTTGTAAACTGCTCGTCTGACAGCTGACAGATTTATTCCAGTGACAGTTCATTTTATTATTTACAAGCTTACAAAAGCATTTTGATCTATTGCATTCAGAAAAAAAGTTATTCGTGATGCAATTCAAGCGTGATAGTGTGATTGCTTAATACTTGGCTGGGAAACCACAAGTGGCTATCGTTAGAGTCCTCCAGCATTTAAATTTGAATAAATCTTTTGGTTTCTCGTACCATTGCTCATTACAGTGATACCGACATTATTGCATCGCATCCAAAAAGTGGACGAAAAAAAACGGTAACAACACCAGAAATGATCCGAAAAGTGAAGGCCAGATTTGATCGAAATCCACGCCGCAGTGGTAGAAAAATTGCTCGTGAGCTGAACATATCGTGAGAACGGATGCAACACATATTGAAAAATAAGCTTGGACTAAAGCCATTAAAGTTCCAAAAAGTGCAAGAGCTCACCGATGGACAATAAAAAGTTAAACTGGTAATAGCCAATGAGTTACTTGAACTTGAGAGCTTGCACGAAAGTGGCCAGTTACCGAATTTGTTTTTCTCCGATGAGAAGCCATTGCAAAGTTTGTGAACAAACCAAATGATCGGGTTTACTTGCCAAAGAGATCAGCTGAAAATTTACACCTGCGATTGGCCACCAGAACTTAAGCGCGGCCGATGGTAATGGTGTGGGCCGCCGTAACGGCCGATGGTCGCTCCCCGCTCGTATTCATCGTATGTCTTAAAGACAGTATTGAAGCCATGGGCAGACAACCATTTTGGCTGCAAACCATGGACATTCCATCTGGACTCAGCACCACCGCACTCAGCACGCGTCAACCAAGAAGGGCTTAAAAAGGAGGTTTCTCGCTTCATTTCTACCGCAGAATGTCCACTAAACTCTCCGGATCTCAATCCGTTGGACTTTTACGCCTGCGGCATTTTGGAGAGTAAGGTTCTCACTAAAAAATACCAAAGTGTCGATCATCTCAAGACGGCGCTTCGCCGAGAATGGGCCAAAATACCGCAGAGCCATTTTCGTGCAGCCTGTGATGGCTTTGTTGGCCGTTTGAAGGCCATAATTCGTATCAAAGGTGGCCAATTCGAATAAATCTAAACTGATTCTAAAATTTGATGTTATTTCCAACATTTTTTGCTTTTGAACAATAAAATTAAAAAATATAGCGCTTTACTTTGTTGCATTATATATCAGTCACCCTGTACATCAATAAAAAAAATAAACATTTAAAAGCCACAAAACATACTTTCAGTTGTAGATTTGCTTGAGAAATTTAAACCGAAAATAATTTTGTTATTATGGCTTTGAAGTTTTATGGGAATTGTTGAATACCTATTCATAATTCCCTGCCCCCCCTAAAAACTATTGTGGTAGCAATACATACAATATCTAGTGAATTTGTTGTGAAAAAATTATCAACAAACAATAGGGTTAAGTAGCATATGCCACAGCTCTACAAGCGTGTAATAATTTTTAAATTAGAAATGCTTAGAGTAAGGCATGGAATTTCAAAGTATTGTAGGACAAACAGGTGAAAATAATTGCGATTATTTACAATCTTATTGTTGTATGTTCTGAGATAAATATTAAAAACATTTCTTTTATGCTTCCGGGCCTATGGATTCCTGTGTCAATAAAGATCAGTAGCCGCCTTAATGATTCTGGTTTGTGTACTCAAGTTTCAGTTTAGTTTGCTGTCCGATATGATTTTAAGATGCTGTTGGGTTGCTTTTACATCGCTTAATCTGTTTACAAATTATCGTACTGTTTAATATAACAACAAACACCACCATAAAAAATGTAAACAAGTAAACACTACAACAACAATAAATGTTAGCAAACATGTTTACATTTATTTAGATTTCAAGAAGGCGAATACATGAACGTTCGCCTTCAAAAACATTCATCAGACTATTTACTCTGCCATATAAAGGGAAAGTCAAAGCAGACGAGTGAGTTAGTATAGTTCAGTCAGTCTTGTGTGAAGACGCGATTGAAGAAAGTAATCGTTACAAAGATCTGTCGTATAATTGTCTAGTATTTGTAATTGTTTAAGCAAAGAGTTTAATGAGAGCAATAATCAAGCAAAGCAATTTTTGTTGTTTACATAAACTTATGAACAGTCGCGCACAGAATTATGCGAATAACAAAGAATTAGAAGAATTACCAAGGATAGCGGTCTAAGTATTCTAGTAGGTAGTCCGCGAAATACGCAATTAGATGTTAGACCAGGGTCCGAAATCTCGATCAAATCGTAAAATATTTCTACGATGACTATCTTTTAGCAGATTTCTGGCAAAATCTCTGAGAGTAAAATAAAAATTGCTATGAAAATTTTCTCAAATGATCTCTCGTTCGAAGTCGACTGTAAACTATAAGACCTGCCATTCATGCATAAAATTAACACACACAACAGAAGTAATGTAAGAAGCTGGGTTGTAAGAAAAATTCTAACAAGAATCATCTCCACGTCACATCAACATTCCCTCATATCCCCCATGCAAAATATTCAATCTGGCATAAGTTGTGTGACATATAGTATCTTCCTATTGAATCCACAATGTAATTGATGTAAAAATCATCCAATTCAGGTCAAAAGTAGTTGGTAATCATCGATCTATAGTCCTAGTATTTGAGAGTTTTGGCCTGGCGAGCATTTTTCTAAAGGAAATATGTAAAGATGTCGCCGTCAGGCCAAAATCTACACAAATCGTTGGAGATGAATCTGTGAGCAAACGTTCGTGTCTATGGTTGTTCATGGAGATTTGAGTAAAAAGCAATTAATTTGACAAATGTAGCTTCAACATCAAGGTGCTTATTAGCAGTTAAACTTTAAAAGTCCCTGTTTGAGGACCCTATACATGCTTTGTTAAAACATGGTGCTGAATTAACTTCTTTGATCCTGATATTATCTTCTATGGGGACAGTAGGAATTAAACAAATTTTTGATAATTTGTAAACAATGAAAAACCATTTGTTTCCATTCACATACCATGAAGTAGTCCTATTAGTTGTCTCAGAAGTCCTGAATATTGCCTGGGCTACTATATACATAATTGGCCATTACAACCCTTCAGTCAGGATTACGACCTAGCTTCCTAACATCACACATGTTGTGTGTGTTAATTTTATACATGAGTGGGCATCCTGAGCTACTTTGCAAAATTGGCGATAATTGCAAAATATTCGCGAACTAGTTGCGGGGAAAAAAAATTACAAAAGGTCCGCGAAATAAGCAACTCTTTATGCCAATCGGATAATTTTAATATAAAACCACTGTGATGAATTATGTGGCAATAGAAATTTGGATGTAAACCCAAAAAAATCTCATTCATGGATATCCAATGAAAAGAGCATTCCTATTCAAAGAGAAACACATTCACTTTAATTTTCTAAGGTTAACGCCTATGTACAGTGAGCGTCAAAAGAAACTGTACATAAAAAACAAAAATATACATTAATAAATTACCGTTATTTTTATTTTAAAATTGTTTCATTAACAGTTTTTAAAATTGAAAAAAAATGTTACAAAAAAAATTTCGAAATATTGCAAAATTTTTTCGGGCACACTCCTTAAGTTGTAAAAGTTAAGTTTGGTGATTGTTAGAATTTTCTCCTTAGCGTACAGTTACTCATTGTATCTCCACTGAAAGAGAAAAGGGAATGCGATTTCTGTGGTCCAAAAGCTGATCTCATTGTAACTTTAATGAAATGCTGTAACTTTGCAAACCACACATAAAGAAATCTAAAATAATATTTTATAATCTCCTCATCAAAGGAAAACATTCCAAACCAATAAAAATAAAATACAATTCTCTGCATCATTTCCTTACCCCAAATTCAATAGAATCAATTTTTAAGGCAATAAATTAAAAAATAAACGATGCATAACGATCATCACACATTAAACTATTAAATATTCATTCCATTTTGTTACTCTGAAGGAAACGGAAAAACAAACAACACAGCCAGTCAGTCAGTGAGCCAAACATCCAGTCAGCCAGCCAGCCAGCCAGCCAGCCAGTGATGATTATTATGTTATGGTGCCACAAAAGGCATGTTAACCTAAATATACCTTCAAAACACAATCTGCCGCACGTTCTCCAATCTAAGCTGAAATCCTTAAATGTTTAAGTGTCTGGAGAAACAAAAATACAAAAACAATAAAAACAACAACAACTAAAACAAAAGCAACATAACATTACAGAGAACAGTGTCGGCATAAGCGGTTATACGAATATTTACACCATTTCCCTGTGTTTGTCTCATTCTTTTGGTTATCTAGGCATGTATAAGTGTTGTAGTATTGTAAGGGATTTTATTTTTTTCTATTTTTCTAAACAATTTATAAAAGTTAAGCTTTGTTTTTTTGCAGTTTTTTCTGCGGTGAATTCTTTTCATGCTTTTGTCTGTTTTTTTTTTTCTATTTTTGCCATGAGTGTCTGTATATAAACGTTACTCAGTGTTTTGGGTATAGTTTTGCCGATTTTTTATAGTTTTTGGTCTATATAAGTGAATATTTTTAGCTGAACGTTTATATTTTTGTCTTCATTTTTATTTATCTGGGAGTTCTCTGTACTTTTTGTTTTGTTTTAATACCCCCCTACACTTGCATTGATGGTGGCGGCATATTGTGCTCGAGTTGGTATTGGTATGGTAGCATAAAAAAACGTAGTGAAAAAACGGTCAGCATACCAGGTTAGGTTAGGTTAGGTCGGAGTGGTAGCTTTGATATCGCAAATCTCACTTGAACACTCATAGCGGCCCGTTGTGATAACACGGATGAACGCAGTCCCTGTACTGACCAGGTTCCACCAAAATCAGGAAAAAGAAAGAACTTGGTCAGCGCGAGGGCCGCACAACAAAAGCATGACTACACGGCAATGGAAAACAAACCAGAAATTTTGATAAACGAAGCTATATCCTTGATATGAATAGATAATAGCTCCGTTAAGCTGACAAGGAATGAGGAGCCAAATAACTTATATCTACTCCTAGCAAAAGAAGGAGACTGACAACGAAAGTGAACAGTTTCCCCTTCCTCAGCGGACCTGCATCCACGGCAGAAGTCGTTAAAAGGCAGCCTCATTCTTTTCGCGTGTTTACTCTTGCTGCAATGACCTATAAGCACGGCCACTGTAGTCGAGATGACGTCACTATCAACCATACCAGAGTTAGTATGAAAAGGAAAATCGTTATAAAAAAAACTCTTGGATTGTTTGGTCGCCAACTGATCTGTACATATAGCCTAACAATGAACTCAAGTCTAGAGGATGTGTTGTAAGTTATTGCCAACCTCTGGGCTTGTGTATCCCAGGGGCTAGTGTCCTTTATCAAGCTATAAGGTTGCGAACGTTGAAGGCATCGTAGTCTAGCAGGTAGTGTGTTGGCTTATGAGACTTAAAGCCTCGGTTCAAAAATATTTGTTCGGCGGCTTTCTCTCAGCAGATCTCTGGCAAAAACTCTAAGAGTGAAATAAAAAAATTGCCATGAAAAATTTCTTAAAAATCGGTCGTTAGTCTGATTTTAAATAAATTTTATTATGCATATATCCATAATGGTCCAAATATTGCAGGTCTCTATACAAGTGGGTTTATTATATCCCTCCTTTGGAAATGACTATTCTTTCTTTGCGATCATTTCTGGCTCTGAAAAGGAATGTTAATCTCAGGTATGAAGTAACAGTCTTTCCAGTAGAGTATAATTGTTGAATGTCTTGCTATTTCTTCAGAGACATCTTGTGTGAGCATTCTAATGGTCATAGCCCCTGTTGACACATACATACAACACATCAGTTAGGATAACGATCTAGTTTCTTACACCATTTATATTGGCAATTCTATTTAGTCTCAGAATTTTTGCCAGAAATCTTCTGAGAGGCTGATGTCAAAAAAATATATGTTCATGTTTTGTTTTGTTGGAGAACTGGGGTTTGAACCGTGGCCTTTCATCTAATAAGCCCAAGCACTACCTATTAGACTACGGCAATTATTTAATTCTTGCCTAATCTGCAGCTTCCCAATCCCAGCCAGAATTAGAACTTCATAAAAAGTTCAACTCAAGCGATTGTAGTTTAAAGATTATTAGACGTAACCAGACTTTATCAGAATCCGGTGGACCATAACGATATCATCCATGAAAGAAAGTCTCAGTAATTGAAGGACAACACAACATAGTGAGCATCAAAAGAAACTGTACACAATGGAGAAAATTTTAACAACCATCAAATTCAACTTTTACAACTTAAGGAGAGTGACTGAAAAAATTTGACAATATTTCGATATTTTTTTTTTTTTATTCAATTTTATAAACTGGAAATTAAACAATTTTAAAATAAAAATAACGGTAATTTATTAAAGTATATTTTATTTTTTAATGTGCAGTTTCTTTTGATGCTCACTGTACATGGAATAATAATGTATGTTTATCTCAAGAAGTGCAAACAGAATTAAAGTAGTAGATGAATATTAAAAATAAATACTAAATTACTCAAATAGATGCATGAGTCGGAGCTGTAGATCTACTGTATAATTAAATCTGCATGGAAATATGGCATTAAGTTTCTTCACTATCAGGACCAAATCCATCATCTACAGCTTTAACACACGAAAGCGATCAACAGTCCTGCTCCATCATTAAAAAAAGATATGTGGACTTATAAGTCAGGAAAATATTTTGGACACGTATGCCTTAAATTACAAATAAATGTAGGTATCTTCTAGTGCGTTTCAAAATCCTTAGGCCTTAGACGTATTCTGTTTCCATCTAGAATATCAAATCTAGCACTACATACATACGTATGTAAATATCAGAGATTAGCAACGAGTATTCATACTTATAATTTCATACTTATTTTGATATCATACTCAAACTATTCATACTCAAAGTTGGAAGTACTCGTCGTACTCATACTTAACAATACGCATGATGTTATTGACTTCGACTTGTCTCTATTTAACATTTACACGAAGCACAAAATAAGTATGATTCGCGTTCGAACACTACTATACTCACAAGAAGATTGGGTGTATGCTTTGCTTGTTGTCTTTGCCTTTCTTTTCTTCTTTGCTTGTATATGCAACAACAACAAAGGCTGTAAATTTTGATGAATGATTCGAATCACTTATGAGTATTATAAGTATTTTTCTAAATGTATAAATCGGAATGAGTAGGCGCATAAATCAAACACATTCGAATGTTGTGAGTTTGATGTCAACGTTGTACTCATACCCATTGCTACTTATACTTATAAATCAATGTTGTAGCGAGTATGAATGAATCAGAGTAGCTGAATTTCAATTCTCCCTCATACTCAAAATTGCATGAGTACACATGAGTAGCGGAAAAACGATTCAATGCTAATCTGTGGTACATATGTGGTCATTACAATCCTTCAGTCAGGATTACGACCTAGCTTCTCAACACCACTTATGTTATGTGTGTTAATTTTATACATACATTTCGGGGCCTAAGCCCAAATCGACTCCGAACGACAGATTTTGAGAAGCTTTTCATGACAATTTTTTAGTTAGTTGAAAGGAAGTCAATGTGGAAATATTTTTTCAATACCTCGTTCTGTTGGAGATGTTTGACATGGGGCTTAAATGTGAGCCTCCAAGGGGCGACCTAGCACTACAGTGTAGAGCATCACTTAGCCTGCTTTGATTGACTGTAAATTTCTTATTTGTATTGTTTTGTTATTATCACTGATGTTGTTGTTGTTGGTGTTGCTGTTGAAAACATTTTTGATGCGCATAAATTCTTGTGTTTTTATGTTATTCAACGTGTTGTAAAAATATTTTATAAAGGCATCACATACACATACACAAAGCCACACATAAACAATGTAGGAAAAAATATATACGAACACATACGCTTACTACATTCGTATAATAAACGTTCTTATTATATGTAGTCAGACAAAAATAAATATTCTCTTACCAGTAATAACGAGAACTACAAAATATTTGTTTTTTTCGGGCCTTGTGCTCTCTTACATACGCATTTACACCTTCAATACAACAAATACATGCATACATACATATGCATACATGTATGTACATATTTGAGAGTATTGTTGTTGTTGTTATTGTAATTATTTTAACAAATTTTATTTTATGCCGTATTATAACCGTTTTCTTGTAATTTATTTTTATGTGTAAGTGTAAGCGTTTTCCCATGTCTAAAGAAAAGGATAGAGTACAGAGAGAGGGAGAGAGAGAGCAGGAGTAGAGAGCGCAGAAAATATCAACAACTAGTAATAAGATTATCTTATCGATAGCAAAGTTATAACAGTAAAATCGTAAACAATTGAACAGCGAGCTTGTACAACCAAATTTATCGAAATCTTGCATTTATCGAAATTCATAAATATTTACGAGCGATAAAAAAAATAAATAAATTGTTGTAGTAAAAATAACAAATTCTACAACACATATATACAGTGAGCGTCAAAGGAAACTGTACATTAAGGATATGATTCTAACAATTAAGCAAACTCAACTTTTAACTTTTAAGGAGAGTGCCCAAAAAAATTTGACAATATTTCGAAATATTTTACTGGCAATAAAATAATTTTAAAATAAAAATAACGGTAATTATTAATATATTTTTTATGTACAGTTTCTTTTGACGCTCACTGTATTTGTTATGCGGCATGTGAATTTTAATAGAATTTTTGTTTTTCTTTATTTCTTGTAATTTTTATTTTAGCTGCCATAAAAAAAAAAAAATAAAAGCGCGACATTATAGTTCCAATGATTTGCGATTTCATTTAATTTCTGCTGACACTTTCAATATAAGGAATATGGGTGTCACAAGAAATGATTCTTTATTTCAAATCAATTTAAACTATTTTGGCTAATAATTATAATGGGTGATTTTTTAAGAGCTATAGGAAAATTTTTCTAAAAAAAAACACATAAAATTCAGAAAAATGCATGAAATCTTTATTTGAATCGATAGTACGGTCCGTATAATTTAATGTTTGAAGACTATTTCATGCAAATGTTGACCACCACTGCGCCTCAAATGGTCCATCCGCTTTGTCCAATTTTGGCATACTCTTACCAACATTTCGGCCGGTATCTCACAAATAAATGCTTCAATATTGTCTTTCAATGGGTCAATTAAAGCGGGTTTGTCTGTATAGACATGAGCTTTAACATAGTCCCACATAAAATAGTCTAAAGGCATTAAATCGCACGATCTAGGCGGCCAATTGACCGGTCACCGAACTCGCCTCTCAGTTAGTCCATTATTACACGTGCTGTGTGATATGTGGAACGGTCTTGTTGAAACCACATGTCATGCAAGTCAAGCTCTTGGATTTTGGGCAAAAAAAAAGTTCGATATCATCTCACGGCAGCGCTCACCATTCTCAGTTACCTTACGATTCGCAGCATCTTTTAAGAAGTACGGTCCAATGATGCCACCAGTCCATAAACCGCACCAAACTGTGACTTTTTCTAGATGTTGCTTTGGCAATGGTTCTGGCTGATCTTCAATCCAAAATCAACAATTCTGTTTATTTACGTATCCATTGAGCCAAAAATGAGCTTCGTCGCTGAACACAATATCTGGATAAAAAAGTGGATCTTCGGCCAACTTTCCAAGAGCCCATTCACTAGAAATTCGGTAGGTCGTTCGGCTTCAATTCTTCCACCAGCTGTATTTTGAAAGGCTTCACACCTAAATCCTTCTGTAAAATTTTCACGTTGTTTAGTAACAGAGGCCCAATTGCTGCCAACGGCGACGAATCGATAATTGATGGTCATCATTAACATTGGACGACACAGCTGCGATATTTTTTTCAGTTCGCAATCTACGTCCAACAATGTAAATTTGGTGCGAAATTTAGTCACAATAACCCGAATAGCCGCTTCAGTGGGTCGATTAAACTGACCATAAAATGGAAGAAGCGTGCGATGAACTTTCTAAATAGAGCACGCATTTTGATAATTGAAATTCAATGATTTGCAAGCGTTGTTTTTTTTTAGGACGATTCATGGTAAAATTATAGACCAAACCTGAAGATGTTTGACAGTGAAACAAAACACGAAATGTGCGTGAACTGTTTAAAGCAGTGTTGCCAAAAAGATAATTGCTAAAAACATCACCCTTTATGTTTTCGGTACTCTATTGTTTTTATGTCAGAAGTAAAATGAATATTTATCACATGACGGTCTTCCTCAACCAGTTGAGGTTTATATAGCAGAATTTTTATGGGCCATATTAGTTACATATTGGCGATCACTAGTGATTTTAATTTTATTCCTGTAAATTGCTAATCATTAACTTCATTATTTAATTTCTAGATAAACTTTTGCTTCTTAAATAGTATGCAACAATGTGCAGAAGTGCACTTTAAATCTGTTTGCACTGCATGCCATATTATATGGCCACCACAATTTGAAATAATCGACACACGCGCATATACTCATTTTCCATCGTGATTACTCGAATGTGTTTATAAGATTTGCAATCGAGACAGAATTTAATTTGGCAGTGATTTTAAATCTCGAAAATGCGTAAATAAATTGGATTATGAATGTGTGAATGCGTGAGCTTTGCTAAATAAATTGCATGGAATAATATCGTAGCTTATTACTGCCCAATTAATAAAGATATTGAGAGAGATATATGTACGTTCATAGCAGTGATAACTATAAGTAATCATACATATATTGCTACGAAAATGAAAAATCTAGACACTGGTGTTTTACTTTTACATCCCTTAACATTAAAATTATAAACAAAACCTACAAAAACAAAACAATGCAAGCAAACAAACCTGTTTACGAGTTATCGTACTGCTTAATATAACAACAAATACCTTCACAAAAAAATGATAAACAAGTAAACAAAAATACACAAACAATACAATAATAAATGTAAACAACGATGTTTACAATTATAAAGATTTCGAGAAGGCGAAATTATGAACATTTGCCTTCAAGAACATTCATCCGATAAAAAAGCCAAGAGTTAGTGAAGTTCAGTCAATCTTGTGTAAAGATGCGGTGTGTTTAAAGAGAGTGATAATAGTTTGAACATCTCCGTTACAAGATCTGTCTAACAATTGACTAGTAATTGTTATTGTTTATGCAAAAAATTACAGAAATTAATAACAAACAAAGCATTTATTGTTGTTTACATCAAGGTGTGAACAGTGGCATACAGAAATGCGCAAATAATAAAAAATTTTAATTAAAACTGAACACAAATTAATTTTTATTTTAATTGCAATCTACGAGCTCATGTTATAAACGTTTCTGGTGGAAACAATTTCTGGAAACGACCCACGTAGTATGGAAAATCTTAATTATTGCATATGATGAGCTTGTTTATTTTTTTTTGTTATTGCTTCCCTAAAACATTACATTTCATTTAAGGATTAGACTTCTAAAGACTTCATCCTTTTCTAGTTCATTTCAATTTCAATTTTCTGTTTTTCTTTCTTTTTATTCTCCAACATATCAGTTCATTTCAAATTTTTCTTCGTTGTAATTTCGAGAAATGAAAATTTGAGAGACGCATTTTATTTTTTTGTTGCAAATAGAGAATGTTTAGCATCCTTTTACTCTTTGTGTTCCATACACTTGTAGCGTATGGACAAAATGCCTACTTTGAGCCGGAAATATTAAAGATATAAGGCAGCAACAGCAAATATAACAGAAATAAAAAATCTTTAAGAAGGTTAAGAACGAATTAATGACAGTCTACGTTAGAATGTTGTGGAAAAAATTTAGTCCCTTGGAGAGCAGGCATTGGACAATTTGGTACAAGCAGAAATGCTTCAGGAATATCGAATAATGCTCTAAGTGATAGCATAATTAATACCGGAACCCGAATTTACTTCCAAGTAACTTTGAATTTTTAAAACCAATCATACTCCGCGTACCAGAAATAGAGAAAATTGCTAGGAAAGCCTAGCATGAAACGATGTTTACATTTACAAAGATTTCAAGTAGGCGAAGTCATGAATATTTCGTCTTCAGGAACATTTATTAGACTGTTTACTTTGTGATATAAAAGAAAAAACAAAGTAGACGAGTGAGTTAGTAAAAATTTAGTCAGTCTTGTGTAAAGACGCAGTGCTTTTGAAGAGAGTAATCGTGGTTTGAAGATCTCTGTTACAAGGATTACTTGTCTAGTAATTGTTATTGTTTATGCAAAGGGCGCAAACAGAAGAATAACAAACAAAGCAATTGTTGTCGTATACAGCAAGTTGTGAACAGTGGCAAACAAAATTGTGCAAATAATTACTAATTAATTTTTTATTTTATTTGCAGTCTATGAGCTTATATTTTAAACGTTTTTAAAAGGTAAAAACGTAACAACATGTTCAAAGGAGTATACATGTCGAACGAACGATCCCTGTAATTAAAATACCAATTGGCTCATGCATCACTCGATCCAGAAGTTGCCTGAAAATAAAACACAACATTCCACGTTCAGAATAGGAATCGCTTTTAGACTAATATGTAGATTCTGAGATGAGGAAAACGATTCCCTTAAAACATATACTGGGAACTTAATGCTCTGAAGAAGGAAATACCTGGATGTTTCGCAAGCGGTTGAAATTGAACAACACATCCTGTACATCCTGGTGTAGATGTTATAGGTAGAGATTGCTGACATACAATAAGTCATATAGCCTATTCTGTCGATTGTATTCTGTGGATGTGTTCGGTTCATGACCTAAGGAGTGCGCACTAAAAAAATGGGTCTACTTTTAAGGTTATAAATCTTATCATAATTGAAAAAAATTAATACCGTTACATTGTTTTTGTTAGTCATCTATTTTAAAATCTACGTGCTAAATGTCATTTCATTGGAAGTCGCCGTGGTCTAGTGGGTAGTGTGTTGGCTTATTATTCAAAAGGCCCGGGTTCGAATCCCAGGTCAGACATCAAAACGAAAAAAAAAAAAATATTTCTTCGACGACTTCCTCTCAGCAGATTTCTGGCAAAGACTCTGAGAGTAAAAATTGCCATGAAAAACTTCTCTAAAATATGTCGTTCGGAGTCGACTTTAAACTGTAGGTCCCGCTACTCATATATAAAATTAACGCACACAACATAAGTGGTGTGAGAAGCTAGGTCGTAATCCTGACTGAAGGGTTGTAATGGCCAATTATGTATGTATGTGTGCAAAATGCCATTGCAATAGCAAAAATAGTTTTTTAAAAATGGACACCCAATAAGAATGTCGTAAAAAAATAATTGAAATTTTTAATCAAAAATCGCGCCGCTTATAAAAAACGATTATTAGGCTCGCTGGTTTTAAACAAAAAAAAAATTGTTTCGAAGGTCAGAATAAAATAATATAAGGATTCTTTGAGTAGTGAGAGAAAGCGTGAAAGTAGAAGAAAACAAGGATTTACCGACCAAAACAAAGCAAGAAAAATAATACGTATTTTTCTAAAACACCCTAACATGTCTGGAAAAAAGTTTCTCAAAAAGTTGGATGCTCTGAGACCTTTGTCAGAAAAATTTTTTATGCACAAAAGAATTCAAATATTATTTACTTTAATTGAAATATAAAACGAAAAAAATCCGCCCATTAGGTTTATTTCTATAACGAAAAGTGTAAGTCCAGTTTTTTTTTGTGCGCACTCCTTACTATGCCTAAAAAGTCTTTTCCTTCATGTAGCATAAAATCTCTTCCTATGCCTATTAGAGAATATCCACTATGAATTTCGCCATCACTTTGGAAAATTGTTTCTGGAAAGGACAGCACTTCCCCTTTGCATTGTGTATCTCCTTACTTAGGCTTGTAGTAGAACTTTTGCTAGCCTAACAACACCATGTTTAAAGTATATAGCCGGGATATTTTCTAAATATTAAGCAAAGTCCAGACAAATGGGCTCCATATTTTATGGAGTCCGCTATAAAGTTTTTCCCCACTTCAATCGAAAACAACAGTTTCTCGTTCTTTACCCATAAAGTATAAGTAGGGTGTAGGAAACACTTATGTAAACAATCAGATACGCACACACGCAATAACAAGAAGAAGAAAAAGAAACAAAAACTGAAACGTTTATTGATATAATCACACGTATTTAGAGAGAAACATGTTCCTTTAGCTGTAACATTTACATGTGAAATAATAAAAGCAAGAACAACAACAACAACATGAACCAGAATTAATAGCATAAAACGGTAACACACAGTAACAGTAACAACAATAACAAAATAATACAAATACGCACTTCAAACACAAGCCTACACATGTATGTATGCCTGATACTCATATGTAAACAAATCTCAATTCCTTTTGCATTTTGTGTACGTACAAGTGTACGTAGCCTACGTAAGTAGACTCGTGTATGTTTTGTTTACATTCGGTATTCGGCTATTATTGGAAAATATATGTGAACGAGGAGAAAACAATATTAAAATCAACATGAAAATAAACACATACTTAGGCATGTTGTTATAACACACATACACACACTTTTCCTCTTCTCTCTCTCTGTCTCTCTCTGTGTTTGAGTGTTGTTACATTACGTTACGTTACGTTACGTATGAGTGCCTTTTAATATTTCAATAATATCGTATGATTTCTTTTAGACTTTATTTGTATGCGTGTGTGTGTGTGTGTGTCTGCCTGTGTGTATTAGGTTTTGGGCCTTTGATAGTAGGTTTTTTCCTTTTATTGTTGTTGTTGTTGCCACTGTTTCCTTTTTGATTTTTAATCAAATTTCTATAATTAAGTGGGGAAATCCAAATGGTTTTCGTAAGTGTTTTAACGTTTTCTTCTATTGCAGGGTGTTTCTCATTTGAAATATTGGCTTTTAAATGTATTAGAAAATGGCAGAAGGAGGAAAAAAAACGGAAAGAAACGAAAAGAATTCTGGCACGCAAAGTACACATTAGAAATCAAAAGAAGAATAGAAAAGAAATGAAAATCATTTAGAAATCGTTTTATGGAATTAAAAATTGAATTCATTTCCGTTGTAATATGAATTTTTGTTGTAATATTCTACGGATTACTTGAATTTAATATTTAATTGAAGCATATTAGACAAAATTGATACGTATTATAGTGTTTTTTTTTTATAAATTTGTCTAGAAATTTGTAGAGATTCAAGTACAAAGGCCCAGTCCTTTAATATTCTCTTACTCCAGATTAAGTTAGTAAGCCGAAAACATGATTAACAATGGTTAGGACTAAAGGAACTGTTTTGAAATGACACCTAGATCGCATTTGCGAATCCTTTATCAAAGTATCTCGAATTGAAATTTACTAGCAGTAAGACGTGGCGATTAGATTTCTAGCGAGAGTGACTACCACCACTTCGCAGACTGTTCAAAAATGTTGTTATCTCCGGAGGATAAACCACGGTTAGGTTAGGATTAGGTCGGAGTGGTAGCTTTGATATCACAAGGCTCACTTGAGCACGCATAACGGTTCGTTGTGATGCCACAGAAGAACGCAGTTCCTGTACTGACCAAGTTCCATCAAAATCAGGGAAAGGAAGAAGCTGGTCAGCGCAAAGGCTCCACAGCAAAAGCACGACCACCCCGCATTGGAAAACCATCCAGAAAGTTTGATAACGCGAAGCTATATCCTTGGTATCAATAGATGATAGCTCCGTCAAGCTGGCAAGGAATTGGGAGGCAAATAACCTTTATCTACACCTAGCAAGAAACGGGCGCTGACAAAGAAAGTAGACAACAGTCTCCTCTTCCTCAGCAGATCTGCATCCACGGCAGAAGTCGTTAAATAAGAGTCTCATTCTCTCCGCGTGTCTCTCCGTCTGTAAGTACAGCCACTGTAGTCGCGATGACATCACGACCAAGACCAAGAAATTGGTTGATACGCCTTCTATCTATCAAGGGCCAGGTGAGTCTAGCGGTGGAGCAGGACTTCTCATTGATCCAGGATAGGTTGGCGTCCCGAAGGAATTTCCGCGAAATATTCAACTTGACCGAGGAAAGTGCCAATTCAATAGAAGAAGATTCCGGAAGCAACGCACTAGCTCTGGCGAGCTCGTTGGCTCTATAATTTCCCGGAATGACACTGTGCCCGGGTACCCACACCAATGAGACAGCGGCGACATTCCCTAACGATCCTAGAGTTATTCACGAAACCCGATAGAGATCTTATCGCAGCCTGACTATCGGAAAAGACCGAGACGCAGTTGAAAGGAGTACCGTTGACGAGAATCCATTGAGCGGCCCGGTAAATTGCCATCACCTCCGCCTGAAACACGCTGCAGTAGTCCAGCAGACGGAGAGAAATGTTCAGGTCCAGAGAAAGCACGGTATATGGCAGCTATCTTCATAAGGTTTCCTGGACACGGGGACTTTTTAAGGTAATAACAAACTGACGAACTAATAAAGGTAGGTACAGCAGAAAACTTATGCAAATTCATACATTAGACTGGCATGCCTCGGCAGAAGGTGATTTCACGCAAACTGTACTGATTTGAAATGAAAAATATGGAACCATTTGTTTGATATGGATAAGCTACTTAGTTTATTGGGGTTTAAAAAACCTTTTAATGCTGTTTACGGCCTAACTTCTCACATCTATTATGTTGTGATTGTAAATTTTGTCTATAAGTTGTGCTAGTTTAACTTTAACTTCGAATGCATATTTAAGAAGTTTTTCATGGCTTTTGCTAGAAGAATGCTGTGGAAAAATAGTCGAAAGAAAAATTTTTTGTCTTAATAACTTATTTTTTGAGATGATGAATTACGCAAGTAAAAAAACAGGTTATCGTTACCCTGAGCTGTGTATAAAACATAGAACATCGAGCCATTAAAGAAGAAGCCTTAAAGCTTTTTAATAGTCTAGATGAAAGAGGTGGATGATTGTCTACTTCATAGAAATTTTTCTACAACGTCTGCAGTAAAGTTTAAAGGTTAAAATTGTTCTTTTGTAGTACATACATACATAGATTCATACAAAGTTTCATTACAACCCTTTACTTATGATTATGACCTAGCTTCTCATACCACTTATGTTTGGTGTGCTAATTTCATACACGAGTAGCGCAACCTACAGTTTAAAGTCGATTCCGAACGACAGATTTTTGAGAAACTTTTCAAGACAATTTTATTTAAATTTCAGAGTTTTTGCCAGAAATCTTCTAAGATTTCATTTTCTTTCATGGTCTCACGACCAATAAGCCAACACAATACCTACTTGGCTACGGAAACTTTAGTTTACATTCAAAACTTTTAACAAAACATGACTAAAAGAGAGAGGATCGGTTTTTTTATATTTTTTCCTTTCTTTTCTTTAAGATGTAGCCTAGCCTACTACGGTCTTTTCTTTACGACCGTAACAATCACCGTAGCCTTGGAGGTAGTGTGTTGGCTTATTAGACGTGAGGCTACAGTTCAAACCCTGGTCAAACATTTCTAACAAAACGAAATATGAAGAAAATACTTCATTGGCGATTTCCCTTCAGCAGATTTTTGACAAAAACTCTTAGAGTACATAAAATTGGCATGAAAATTTTCTTAATAATCGATCGTTCGAAGTCCACTTTAGACTGTAGGTCCCGCCCACTCATGTACAAAATTAACACACACACATAAATGGTGTGAGAAGTTAGATCGTTATCGTTATGTATTCAGAGATCAGCAATGAATCGTTTTTCCGCTACTCATTCAATTTTGAGTATGAGTAAAACGAAATATGAAGAAAATACTTCATTGGCGATTTCCTTTCAGCAGATTTTTGGCAAAAACTCTCAAAGTACATAAAATTGGCATGAAAATTTTCTTAAAAATCGATCGTTCGAAGTCCACTTTAGACTGTAAGTTGCACTACTCATCTATAAAATTAACACACACAACTTAAGTGATGTGAGAGGTTAGATCGTTATCGTTATGTATTCAGAGATCAGCAATAAATCGTTTTTTCGCTACTCATAAGCGCTCATGCAATTTTGAGTATCAGTGAATCAACAGAATTGAAATTCAACTACTCTGAGTTATTCGTACTCGCTCCAACATTGATTTATAAGTATAAGTAGTAATGAGTATGAGTACAACAATCGAAATGTGTTTGATTCCTGCGCCTACTCACTCAGATTCATAAATTTTTAAAAACCTTATAATACTTATAAGTGATTCGAGTGGCTCGAATCATTCATCAAAATTTACAGTCTTTTTTGTTGTTACATATACACACAAAGAAGAAAGGAAAGACAAAGACAACAAGCAAAGCATACACACAATCTTCTTGTGAGTATTGCAGTACTCGTACGCGAATCATACTTATTTTATGCTTCGTGTAAATGTTAAGTAGAGACGAGACGAAGTCAATAACATTATGCATATTGTTAA
This sequence comes from Sarcophaga peregrina, assembly GCA_014635995.1. Lineage (NCBI taxonomy): Eukaryota > Metazoa > Arthropoda > Insecta > Diptera > Sarcophagidae > Sarcophaga > Sarcophaga peregrina. The sequence continues at coordinate 19,015,383 of CM025790.1, forward strand.
GCATGGATACGACGAGTACTTCCAACTATGAGTACGAGTAGTATGTGTATGATATCAAAATAAGTATGAATGCGTATAAGCATCTGAAATTATAAGTATGACTCGAATCTACTCATCGTTTTGAATACTTATTGCTGATCTCTGGTATGTATGTATGTACGGTATAACTGAGTTGAGCTCCCATTCATTTTTTTTTAACTGATAACTACCTATTCGAAGAGTTTTTAATAAATTTTTCATGCTAGAGATTCAAGGTTTGCATTCACTCTTATCTCCACTACAGTTATTCACAAAAGTAACCTGTACGGTTATAAATGTCTGTCTATTTTGTTCTTTTCTTTATTGTTTAGAAATAAAGGAGTACAAAAATATTATTTTCGTTAAAATTATTAAAGAAATATTTCTAGAAAATCAATATGAAGTTTAAAATTCGTTACTATAACCATTATTTTGGCTTAAGGACTCAAGCCATGCAATAGCAACACCAAAACAAAAAAAGAAAAAAGATCGAAGAAATATAAATAAAACAGAAACATTATAATATTGTTAGTAACAGCAACAGCAACAGCAACAAGAACCATGGCAACAATGCAAATAAATGTTGGATTTTCAAGCAAAAAAAAAAATCAACAAAAAAAGATTCCCAAAAATAAAATTCATACGCATTTTCATGATGTGATGCTCGTTATTTGTATTTTTAAAATAAAATAAAAAAAATGGAAAAAATGTTGTAGAGCTTCTCTCTCTCTCTCTCTCTCTCTCTATTTTTCAAAAATGAAAATAACGAATGAATTTAAACTTTAAGTATCTTGTCAATGTTTGTAGAATGTCTGCCTGTACTGAAAAAGTGCTTCTGCATGATGGTATATGGAGTGCCACTGGGGACTATCATCAGATATTGTGTGTGCATGTGTGGGCATGTGTAGGGGTATGAGTGCGTAATAGAAATGTACTTTTTTCTTCTCTCTCGGTTCAATTCTCTATTGAATTGTATGTTGTTGATGATAAAAAAAAATTACGAAAAATAAAATCAAATTCTATTCTCAATACAACAGCACCAGTCTTCTTGTAATTCCACTATGAGAGTGAGAGTGAGAAAGAAAGCAAGCGAAGCTGAAATACTTTTACAATTTTTTTTATTCATTTTCTATTTTTTATTTTATTTTTCATTCCACTTTTATAACAGAAATTCAATTTAAATATAAAATTTTACTACAACAAAACTAATTCAGGGTAAAAAATATGAAGAGCTCTGCAGCAAATGGCACCCGAAAAACAAACTTCCATCTTTTTTTTTCTTCTTTCAAGTATTGCATCAAAATTGTAAAAAAACAACAACAAAACAAGAAAAAAAAAACGAAATTGAAATACTTTTATTATATGGGATTATTAATATTTCATTCATTTCTAAGGCATTTACAATAACTGCAAAGAAATATTTTCAGAAATTCGAAATTCGTTCGAAATATTTTTTTTTGTTTTTTAAATTCTCAAAACAAAATCGTACAGCAACAGCTGCTATAGCCCATGCTAGTCTGGATATTACAAAAGCTAAAAAATGATGTGGACTATGAAAATCAAAAGTATTTTGTAAAAATATTTGTTTCTTAGGAACTGGCTCCCTTATTTTACTGGCGCTTAATCCCCTATAAAACCCAGACAACATAACAAGCATGCCCAAGTAAGTTCTTGATATTAATAAGCACCTTTAGCCTTTCCTAACACAACATAATCATAGGTTTTTAGCTTTTAAAAACGTTTAAAATATTTAAAATTGTTTTTAGTTTTAATTCAAATTCTTTATTATTCGCACAATTCTGTGTATCACTGTTCACAACTTAATGTAAACAACAACAATTACTTTTCTTTGTTATTCTTCTGTTTATACCCTTCGCATAAACAATAACAATTTCTAGACAATTATTCGACAGATCTTTGTAACGAAGGATTACTCTCTTCAAACTTATCGCGTCTTCACACAAGACTGACTGAACTTCACCTACTCAGTCGCTTGCTTTGCCTTGCATTTTATATGACAGAGTAAACGGTCTGCCGCAGATTTCTGACAAAATTTCTGCGAATAAATAAATTTGTTTTGAAAGGTTTTTAAAAAATCTGCCATTCGAAAAATCTGCCATTAAACTGTTGGTCCCGCCACTATAAAAATTAATGGGCTTAACATAAATAGTGTGAGAAGCCAGGTCGTAATACTGACTTACTTAGTTTGTAGTACGGAAACCATTCATACATAATTGGTCATTACAACCCTTCAGTCAGGATTATTGACCTAGTTTCTCATACCACTTATGTTGTGTGTGTTCATTTTATTCATAAGTGGCGGGTCCTACAGTTTAAAGTCGACTCCGAACGACAGATTTTTTTGAGAAACTTTTCATGGCAATTTTATTTACTCTCAGGGTTTTTGCCAGAAATCTGCTGAGAGGAAATCGCCAAAGTAATGCATTTTGTATTGTGTTTTGATGTCTGGCCTAGGGCTCGAACCCTGGCTTTACATCTAATTAGCTAACACATTACCGCGTACATTTTTTAGCCGCCTTGTATCCTTTAGTGTCCTATCGTTCCTATGTTATAAACATTCCTTTAAAAACACCTATGAAATCTACATGAAATTCATTACTGCCTTAAATTTTTAATTAAATACACTGGCAATGGTTTTTAAAATTTGATTAGTAACTCCCGTATGCCATAAACTCCACAGCGGTGGCCATCATTGTATTCACTATCATCATCAGCGCCATCATAAATCCTCAATGAAGTGAATAAAATTGTATGTGTTGCTGTGGCCACTAATGCCACCAGACCCATACAAAATCCATGAATATATGACCGCTACAGGCTTTTCTCTGCAGGAGTTTAATTGCATTCCGTTTTTGTTTTTTTTTTTCCGGATACTTTTTCCTGTCTGCAGCATATATCGTACACTTATGCTGTCACTTTTACCGTTTCACTGTAATGGTTGTTAACGTTTGCACACAAGTGACAGCTGAAGACTGGAACGTTTGTCATTCATATTGCACAGGCTTTCGAGTATACCATACACTCGCTGGCATAAAGGAAAAGCGTCAGTATTTTCTCCATTTTTTTTTTGCCCGGCTATTTTATGATAATGATGATGTTTATGTTTGTTAATGATAATGATGTTATTGCCAAGCTTTGGAAAAGGTAACCACAAAAGCCCATTGTGGTCATTTTTATAAGAGTATATATTCCACACAGATACACACATACATACATACATATGTTAGTATTAAGTGTAGTAGAGTTTGCTTTGTGGTGTTTACAGTTAAACAAGCAATATTCACCAAGTCTGTCAGCTAACCATTGCGCCAACCAGTCAACCAAATAGCCATTCCAAATCCAATGTACCAGTGGCCAAAGCAACTATGTATTCCTGTATTCATTTGCACATACTATTCACATGTTGTGTGACCTCTTAACCAAAACCAAAATGATTCAATGATTATTGCCACGTTAGCCATTGTCATCACCTCGAACATTGTAATCATTGCAAGCGTCGTTTGTCGTTGTCAACGTCAACAACGCCTACGTTCTCAATGCCACTAACGTCATCATTATTAAACAACAACAAAAAAAATGTTTGCCATTGCATTTGGTTTTTTCTTTTTTTGAAGTGTTGGCTTCAGCTGAAATGCTTTTACAGACACAAGTATTGCTCGACTCAAGTATCAACGAAATACTGTCACTTTCATTATATTCCCACATGTATATGAACCATAACTGTCTGCATTAAGCTCTTAAATATAATATCACTGGGCGTCTAGTTGAGAAACAAATCGTCTGGTTGACAAGCTAACGTAGTGACAACTACTGGAAAGGCTGTTGATAACCATAAGCGCAGCAGTATTTTTCTTGTACTCAAACTCCGTTAAGGTTGTTGGCTTTAATGTTTATGTTTCAGCATTTGTTTTAGTTCGTAGTCCAAATCAATTTACCAACAGTTTTAGTTTAAGATTAAAAACCCTGGTTTAACCCAGAGCTCTAATCGCCGTAATCTAGTAGGTAATGTGTGGCTTATTAAATGTCAAGCCAGGGTTCAAGCCCCAGGCCAGACATCAAAACAAAATACAAAAAGAATTTCTTCGTTTCTTCCTCTTGGCAGATTTCTAGCAAAAACTCTGAGAGTAAATAAAATTGCCTTGAAAAGTTTCTCACAAGTCTGTCGATCGGGCTCGACTTTAAACAGTAGGTCCCGCCACTTATGAATACAATTAATGCACACAATATAAGTGGTGTGAGAAACTAGATTAATAATCTTGACTGAAGGTTTGTAATGACCGATTATGTCTTATCTTATTCCCCTTAGGCTACGGCGTCCTTATACTGTACAGAGAGTAAAGAGAAAGAAAAGTAATTAAAACAGTTGACTATAGGCCTCTACAATGCAAGTTCTAGTCCAAGATAATCTGCATTCATGCCCTACGAGTTTTACAAATCAAGTGCCTACAGCACCCCTCTGAACAACATATCCAAAATCATCATCCGTATATGACCATCCAGTAAGGATAACATCAGCAGATCATATAATAAAAAGATTAGCCAGAATCACTTCCTAAAAAAGAGCAGGAGTAAGCACAGTTATTTACCTTAAAGCCCAAGAATTAACACCGAAAAAAAAAGCGATTAAAAACATTGAGACAATCTTGTGCTCTACAGGAACGAAAATAAATGATAATAGGAAATGTGGTTCAATCAATGCTGGAAAGTATCCTCCATCGACAGATACCAGAAATATTCTTTGTTTTCTATTTATCGTCACCTGCAAAGAAATATTTTCACAAATACGTTGGAAATTTTTTTTTAAATTATTCTCAAAACGAAATCGAACAGCAACAGCTGCTGCGGCCAATGCTAGTGTGGTTATTACAATTAGAAAGCTAAAAAATGTTGTGGACTATGAAAACCAAAAGTATTTTATTAAAATATTTTTTTCTTAGGAATTGATTCTCTTATTTCACTGGAGCTCATTCCCCTGTAGTACTGATAAAACCCAGACAACGTAAAGACGTTCTTGATATTAATGATCACTTTTAGCCTTTCCTAACACAACATAATCTAAGGTTTTTACCTTTTAAAAACATTTAAAATATATAAATTTGTGTTTAGTTTGAATTAAAATTCTTTATTATTCGCACAATTCTGTGTGTCACTGTTCACAACTTGATGTAAACAACAACAATTACTTTTTTGTTATTCTTCTGTATATACCCTTCGCGTAAACAATAACAATTAATAGACAATTATTCGACAAATCTTTGTAACGAAGATCTTCAAACCATGATTGCTCTCTTCTAACGTACCGCATCTTCACACAAGACTGACTGAACTTCACAGTATCCTCCATCGACAGGTATCAGAAATATTATTTGTTTTCTATGTATCATCACCTATATATCACCATTTCTTTGCTTTGTTTTAGAAGCAACATACAATTGCCTATTAAAATACGTGTCACTTTCAGTAGACCTCTGGCAAAAAAATGAAAAATCTTTTGAAATTTAGTTTGAATTTGACAACTCCAGAAGAAAAACGTAAATTTTGTGCAGAAATGCCAAAACTCCATCACCGATGTGGAATCAATCTTACTGACAAGATTCTGCATGACCTAGTGTTCCTAACATCCTCACAAAAGCTAAATGTAATGACATCAGACCGATTGTCGGAGTAATATGATGTAATGTTCGTTAAACAACCGTATGTTGTTTTCCTCAAATCAAACATATTATTAAACGTTACGTATCAGAGTAGTAGCTCTAATAGCTCTAAGACTGAATCTTGATTAATTACTAAGGTATTCGTAACAAAGGTTTCCGTCGTTGAAATGAAATAAAAAATTCAACTGATATTTCCGCCAGGCACATCCATTATCTTTCTAGATAATATTCCTTCCTTTCTCACCCTCTAAGGAAGTTCTCCTTGCACCGTTCACAGGCGTTTTTTTTTTTCGCACATTATTGCCACTGTTCACAACTCGACTGATCTTTGTAACGAAGATCTTGAAACTAGGATTACTCTCTTCAAACATTCCGCGTCTTCACACAAGACTGACTGAACTTTACTCACTGAATCGCCTGCTTTGTCTTGCATTTTATATAGCAGAGTAAACGGAATGCCGCAGATTTCTAACAAAATCTCTGCGAGTAAATAAATTTGCTTAGAAAGATTTTTGAAAAATCTGTCGTTCGGATTCGACTTTAAACTGTTGGTCCCGGCACAAATGTATAAAAATTAACGCGTACTACATGAGTGGTGTGAGAAGCTAGGCCGTAATCCTGTACTATTCACGTACATATTTTAGGCGACATATATTCTTAGTGTCCTAACTCTAAAAAAAAACCTGTGAAATCTATATGAAATTCGTTATGACCTAGGTTCTCATACCACTGATATTGTGTGTATTAATTTTATACCTGAGTGGCGAAACCTACAGTTTAAAGTCGATTTATGACAGATTTTGTTTAAGAAACTGTCCATGTGAATTTAATTTACTTTCAAATTTATTGCTAGAAATCTGTTGATTTTGTTTAGTGGCAGATGTCGGGCCTGGGGTTTGAGCCCAGATCTCACGTCTACTAAGTCAATGCAAGTCTACCAGACTACTTGAAAACGATCAAACCATTGTAAAGCTCATTGGTCAAGTTTTTGATAAAAATTATTCCTTAAACTTTTCTAGGAGACAGAATCCTTGTTTAGCTTCTATTTACACAGATTAATACCATGAATTAAAACATATTCTTCAATAATTGAATTTCTATTTCCTATTTTCAATACAATAAATGCGATGATTATGGTTAATTTTCAACAAGATGCCAAGAAAATATAAAGAAATAAAAAATATAGGGTTATCCATTTCGTGGCTTCAAAAGTAAACGTAAATAAAACACAGATAAAAAATTTTTGTTTCATGATTCTGATTTCTTTTTGATTGTAAAGTTTGAACGTTGCAACACTACATCATTTAAATGACCTCCACGCGAAGTGTTGCAAGCATTGATTCTTTTGAGGTAAATTTCGACCAATTTTTGACACATATTGGGCAGTATCTCAGCCATAACATGACGAATGTTGGTTTTTAAGTGCTCAAGAGTTGCAGGTTTATCTGCATAGACGCGATCTTTCGGGTAGCCCCACAAAAATCAAATCGCATTGTCTTGGTGGCCAGTTGATGTTGCAACGATGAGAAATTACGCGGTCAGGTAATGTCTCTTGCAATAAAGCAATATGCGCTCGAATTGTATGGCATGTAACACCGTCTTGTTGAAACCACATGTTCTCCAAGTTTGGGGTCGCCATTGTCTAGTAGACGACTTATTAGACGTAAATCCAGTGTTCGAGTCCCAGGCCAGACATCAAAATAAAACATACAAAAAGAATTTTTTCGGCGATTACTTCTCTTTCTCTTCTTGAAAAGTTTCTCAAAAAGAAATCTATCGTTCGGAGTCGATTTAAAATTGTAGATCCCGCCACTTAGGTGTAAAATTAACACGCACCATATAACTGGTTTGAGAAACTGTGGGCTTCTTGGGCACGACTGCTGTAGACTGTCTAATGCTGAAGGTATAGCACTGGCCATTTTATAGTCACCAGCAGCAACTCGTTTCCTTATCGTTCGAATCTTCCCTGCACAATGCACTGCATGAGTAGGGGTCATCCCCTTTGCTAGTTTATTAAAAAAAAACAAAAGAGTTGTATTCTTCAATAGCAGGCAAAAAAAAAATGTCGGTTATCATATGACCATAACGCTCGAGATTTAACAGTGACAGTCGTTCCATCGTCGTTTTCGAAGAAGTAAAGTCCTATCACAGCTTCGAACCAAAGCGCGCACCAAACAGTAACTTTATCTGGATGTAATGGCCTCTCTTCAATTACTTGAGAATTTTCAGAACCCCAAATGCAACGATTTTTTTTTATTAACATACCCACCGAGTGTGAAATGCACTTCATTGCTGAAGAAAATTTTGTTCGAAAAATTGCCGTCCAGAGTCTGTTGTTTAAGCACACATTCCACGTATCTACGACGTTGTGAATGGTCAGCAGGCTTCAGTTGTTGCATGAGCTGGAGTTCATATGGATGTAGGTGTAGATCTAAATGCAAAAAATACGCCATAATGTGCCGTAAGACAGTCTTAATTCCTTAGAACGACGCGGAATCCACACATTCAGGTCTTCGGCAACACTTTTACTTACAATAGCGATATTTTCAGCGGAACGAGCAAAACGATGATGCACAGGCCTTTCAGTATTTGCAACCCCACCAGTCTTTTCAAATTTCTTCACAATTTTGCCAATTCCTTGCGTAGTTAGACGATTATATAAACCATAATCTCCTCTGAAAGTACAAGACGTGGCTGTGGCAGAATCACTCACCATTTTTGTAGTAGGTTTTGATCATTTTTATGAGTGTGTGTGATAGTTAAGCGATCCATTTTCGTGAATGTAAGTTTTTCGAGTGAGAAGAAAAAATTGGTTTCACAACTTAGTTTGACAGATGCCGAATTCCAGTCCCATACTTTTGAAACCACGAAATGGATAGCCCTATAGTTGAATAAAGACAACATAGAGGGGAAACATAGAAAACAAAAAGAAAGAAAAACAAATTCTTTTACTTGCAGATGAAGAAAAAAAAATGAAAAGAAAATCATGACCCTTGAATATAGAGAGGCAAACGTGCAAGACTTCGTTATTATTTTTTGTCTGAGTTGTCATGGCTTCATTATTGTAATGAATAAAACTATGAGTGTATATACCGTATGTATGTATGGATATGTAGAAAATTTTACAGTGGTGAACAATTATTAAGCACCACCAAACATCATACATTACAAACTACATTTCAATACGTTGTAATGATTTCATATTTCATCTCTTCGTTTTATGCTACCCACTATAATCCAATAGTTACCAGCTTTGTCCAGCATCAGCATCAGCAAAAACGAAAACCCGGCAAACAGTTGTTGTTAGGAAATAATCAAAATCGAAAAACTACCAAAGAAAACAATTCAACATGTTAATGAAAATTTCTCAATTTGTTGAATTTAAATGGCAAAAGAGTGTGTCATGACTGACGTGTGATGGCAGTAAAGAAAATTTGTAATAATTTGTTGCAAAAAATGGGTGTTTTTTCTATCTCATTTCCCATTTTCTCATTCCCATATGTACGTGTACGTGCCAAAGCACCTGCAAAATGTTTAATTAATTGAATTTCATCATACGACGTCATTAGCAAAAATGATTTACAAATAATGAAGAACAATAATAACAACAACAACAACAATAAAATAATATTAGTTTTGTAATATGGAAAATGTATTCTCGTTTCCATATTTTTTTTTTTTTTTAATTTAATTTTGACTTTTGACTGGAATTTCCTTTTGCCACACATAATTGTTGCATAGAAATATTAACAAAATAATTGCAAATAGAAATGATAAATACATGTATTTAGAAAGCATATAATATTACATTTATTTCCATTTCATTATGTATATATTGTTACGTAAAAACTAAGGAATGCCTAAGAAAAATTTTTTAATTTTATAAATAAATTCAATCTTTATTTAAGTTGAAGCAAACGTTGTCTCAGTTATAATGGCCAGTTTTTAATAGGTTTTCCCACACTTTTTTCTTTTTAATTTTTGATAGCCCATCATTAGAAGGCCTTAAGTGTATTTAAATTTTTTCAAGCGCACTCCTCAATGACCAAGAAAATTGTATTCCTAGCACATACTGTTTATTAGCTCAAACGGCTCTTATTTTGGCTTTTTTTTATTAGTACAGTGGATCCTCGGTTAACGAACTTAATTCGTTCCAGTACGTTATGCAAAAAATTCGTTAAGCAAAACGACAATGCATGCATGGGTACATGCATACCTAAATTTCTTCTTACAGAAAACTGTCCAGTGTAGTTTCTTCCTGGCGTCGCTTTAAAATTTGTTGAAAATAAAACACAGCATTATCGTTAAATGAAGTCGCCGTGGTCTAGTGGATAGTGTGTTGGCTTATTAGACAAAAGGCCCGGGTTCGAATCCCAGGTCAGACATCAAAACGAAAAATATTTCTTCGGCGACTTCCTCTCAGCAGATTTCTGACAAAGATTCTGAGAGTAAAAATTGTCATGAAAAGCTTCTCAAAAATCCGTCGTTCGGAGTCGACTTTAAACTGTAGGTCCCGCCACTCGTGTATAAAATTAACACACACAACATAAGTAGTGAGAGAAACTAGGTTAATAATCCTGACTGAAGGGTTGTAATGGCCAATTATGTATGTATTATCGTTAAATAATTCTCTTGCACGTATAGCCACTGTCTGATTGGGGTGATGCCACAGACTCTCATGAATTCAGCATTTCTATGATTGCACTGGACGATTGCGGTTCTTCTGTTATCTCCTCGTCTGATAAAGTTGAATACTCAACTTCTTGTTCTAAAGCACATTACAATTTCACAAGGTCTTCAGTAGTCCGATCTACATTATGCTCTGCCACAGGTTTAGCAATGTCATTGCTATTCACTTCTAAAGATATTATTTCGTTGGTTATTGAATACTGCATCGAGTTCTTCAAATATGTTTTCGACAAAGTGTTCCGATCAAAGTTTTTTTCAGGAAGTTTCAAGTGTTCCTTTAGGAAGATTATTCCATAGTAGGTAGTGTGTTGTACAGCCTAGTAGGTAGTTTGTTGGTTTATTAAACGTAAAGCCAGGGTTCGATCCCCAGGCCAGACAACAAAACAAAGTACAAGAAGTATTTCTTCGGCTATTTCCTCTCAGCAGATTTCTGGCAAAAACTCGGAGAGGAAATAAAATTGCAATAAAACTGTAGGTCCCACCACTTATGTATAAAATTAATACACACCACATAAGTGGTGTGAGGAACAAGATGAATAATCCTGACTGAAGGGTTGTAATGACCAATTATGTATGTATGTATGCCATATAGCAAGAAGATAGGGGAATCCTTGCTATAAACTGAAAGAAATTTTACATGCAATTCTCGTTTTCCGCTTTTTTTTTGGTCGTTATGCGAAAGTTTGTTCGTTAAGCGAAACTTTTTTTCATAAAAAAAGTGTTCGTTATATGAAATGTTCGTTATGCAGGTCGTTCGTTAACCGTGGGTCCACTGTACTTGCAAGTTTAGTTATCACTTACATTATCATTATCGATCCAACTGCATGCCGATGATAGACGATAAACTTTGCAAAAAAAATTTAAATCTTAGACTATAGAATTTAATAATCCCAATTGGATATGTGAGTACTTAGTAGCTTAGAAGGTAGTGCGATAGCTTATTATACGTAAACTAGGGGGTTGAAATCCGAACACATCGACCATAAGCAAATATGGGAAATATTCCATTCGGCGACTTTTTCTCAATAACCGTGTGGCAAAAAGAATGAAAAGTTTGTCGATTCTTTCAATCGAAATCGATATTAAACTCTGGGCCTCACAACTAATTTAACTTCGGTGGTGTGAGAAGTTCGGTTGTACTCTTGAAAAAAGGCTAGTAATTACAAAAGTTTTAATAACGGGCTGTACATATTCAACTTACTCCAAACTGTGGATGGGAACTGAAAGTAATTGAGAACTTTCTAGTTCTTCTAAATCACGTTCACCGTTTGATATAGAATTCTTTACCAATAGATGTTCCATTTCTGGTGCTCCAGAATTGATTATGGTACAGGAGTATTATTACCATGGAATTTCAATATTTTCGAACGCAGCATATTTCGACAGCAGCTCAATCTAGTTGAAAAAATCTACTTTTTATATTTGAAATGTTTTCAGGACAAAATGAACGTCTTGCATGTACACTACTTGAATCTGCTTTGGATTTTGATTTTATTACGAAGGTCCAAGATAGATCATGAAGGATAAAAGGATTACACAACGAAACGTCTTTTCAGTTTTCACTAATGGATTCTGATCACATAACAATGGTTTGTATGAATTCTTTTCAGAACAATTGGGCTTTAGATCATCTCTTTCACTACCACTGTAAATCGCCTATTTGATCCCAGGAGAATGTATACACCCCATCTTAGATTGTCTAAGAATGATGGCAGTCTTTGGAGATAGCGAGACATTTCATTGAGATGAAAGGTAAAGTAGAGCCGGCGATTTTGCAAAAGTTGCCTAGAATTTCAATTGAATTTCTACATAAGATTGGCGATCCTTAGCGAAGATTTCATTGATTTTGGCAAGGGTAAGATATTATAATGAACGAATTCATAGAGCAACTATACAGATCTGGCCTGCGGATATACAGTAGCGAGCACAAAAAATGCAACGTTGGGTAAAATTATCTTTAAGTGCGATAATTTTAAAAAAATGGTGACCAGTTCTAAATATTTCTTTGGGTTATTAATCCCTACAGTTATAGATACCTATTATCAATAACATTATGTAAATATTTTTAATTAATGATAGATTATTTTGTTATTTATTAAAAAGAGTGCGAATTTCATGGGAGCAATAAAAATGCAACAGCATAAATTTTAATGTGTTTATTTAAATTAAATAGTAATTCTTACAAAAAAAAATCTTAAAATTAATATTTAGTGGCGTAGCCCTTATTTTTTAAAACTTCTTGCAACCTAGAAGGCATAGAGTCGACCAAAGCTATCAATGTGTTAATGGATATTTTCTCCCATTCACTTTTCAAAATTTCTTCTAATTGCCTCTTATTTGACGGATGTTTCCTCTTAACTTCCCGATCTAATAGCTCCCATAGATTTTCTATGGGGTTTAGATCGGGAGACTGTGATGGCCAATCCAAAACATTGACATCATTGTCGCTTAAAAAGTTTCGTGCTAAGCGACTTGAGTGCTTTGGATCGTTATCCTGCTGGAATATGCTACCAGGAGGCATTTTTTCCCGCAGATGAGGAAGCATGTGTTCTCCAAGGATTTCACAGTACTTCTTGGCGTCCATTTTTCCTTCGATTTGAGTTAAGGTACCTACCCCATCACGGGAAAACGCACCTGTAAATACGCGACGTAAAATCAATAATTTTTTTTTAAACATATCGTTCCTTACCCCACACCATTATTGATCCACCGCCATGTTTTACGGTTGGAAGTTGATATCTTGGAGAATATCTCTGTCCAGGCGGTCTTCGAACAAAATTTATCCCATCGGAGCCAAACAAATTAAATTTGCTTTCATCGCTCCACAAGACTTTAGCCCATTGTTCATTTGATCAATCCTTGTAACGTTTTGCAAATTCCAGGCGCTTCTTTTTATTGATTGCACTGATGAGAGGTTTCTTTGCGGGTCGTCTCGCATGCAAATTAGCCTCTTTCAACCTACGGCGAACAGTGTGAACGCCTATAGAGACTCCCATTTGCGAAATTAGCAACGCCCACTGCGGTCTTTCGTGGATCTTTTTTAACCAGTGCAATCATCTGGCGGTCTTGGCGAGAGGTAGTTTTTTGAGGATTACCTCTACCTGGTTTCCTTTCCACACTATTTCTCAAGGAAAATCGAGATTTAATCCGACATACGGTTGATTAATTTACACCAAAGAGGTGTCCAACTTCACGCATAGATTTTCCTTCTTCTAAGGCTTTAATGATTGCAGTTAAGCTGTCAGCTGAGAGCTGCTTCTATTACAAAACACATGTTGTATAACTTATTTAAGAAATTTTCAATTATAATTAAATAAATAACTTACTTTAACTATTTCTTTTATTATGTTGCATTTTTTTTGCTCGCTAAAAATTTGCACTTTTTTCACTAATTCAAAAATATTTAACTTTTTAAAGCAGAATTTGGAATAAACTGTGGTTACTTTGAAAACTTATAATTGAAAGAATTAACAGCAAAAGAAAATAGATAAATTAGTTACCGTTATTTTGAAACAGATCTTATTAAAGATCATATGGCACAGTGTTGCATTTTTTGTGCTCGCTACTGTAGGTTAGGTTAGGTCGGAATGGTAACTCTGATATCATAAAGTTCACTTGAGTACGCATAGCGACCCATTGTGATGCCACGGGTGAACGCAATCCCTGTACTAAACAAGTTGCACCAAAATCAGGGAAGGGGAAGAAGTTGATGAGTGCAAGGGCTGCAACTGATTTGGATATACACAGAACAGAATTTGCATTGAACCTAAAGTGTTTCCATTTAAGGTATATCATAGCAGTGATAAAAGGGCACTGGATGAATATGGTCATGTTTCTGCTGAAGTTGCAATGACTCTGAAGAAGCTACAATGACTCCTGCAAAAGCAGCAACGACAAAAATGAAGAGGAGACACTAGAATATCTTCTCTGATATAGGCCGGCTCTTTGTTAACCGGAATTTAGTGAGAGAACTTGTCTAGGCACAAGACATTTGAATAAAATTTACAATTTCATAATACTCACGGGATGACTGTGAGATGCTAACCAGTAGCTGTATTTATATGATGGAATAGGTAATATCGGTATAACAAGAAGACCGTTATGACTCAAGTAAGCTATGTTAGACTGCCAGTTGATCCTAATCTAACTTAACTTAATTTAGGGCAGGAAGTATTTTTTAATGGGATTACCAAGTGCAACTACGATTATGCATTTATGCCTCAATTTTTAATCTTTACTTACCGTGTACGCCTGAAATAGCATTCGTTTGTGAATGTTAGATTTGTGAAATTAAAAAAAATATTTTTTTTTTGCTGTGTACCTATTTACTGCTCTAATCCATTCTAAAGGCTTAAATCTTTGAAACTAACATGAAAACTTATTAAAAAGATATCAGAAATTAATAATAAATTGGTTTTAATTAAATTCTAAAAAAAAGGGAAAATGAAACTGAAACTGTTAATCTGTTTTCAACAACTAAAAAGCTGTTCTTCCTGATTTAATTTCGCATTTTGCTTTACTTGGCAAAAAAAAAAAATGATGAAATAAAAAAGGGAAATCTCATCCCTTGTTAACACAAGTAAAATTGACTTTCATCTTCATTTCATATGCAAATTATTCTTCTGTTACTGTGTATCAGTATTTTCCCTTCGATGTATTTGCACTGTAATGCCGAGATACTTGTGTTACAAATTGATTTTTATCCCTTGAAAACAGCAAAAATCTACGAAAATAAAATGAAATGAAATGTGCAGTGTTTCTTGAAATGATTTTCTACTACTTAAGCTATTTGCCATGCACAGTATAAATAGGGATTTGAACTACTTTTTTTCTTCTCCTATATTTTGCGTTTTTTTCTGCATTTCCATAAGTATAGGAAAATATCAAGGTGAAGTATATTCAGAAGTCTTCTGCGTATAAGTATGGATTTAAAGGATGGAAAAATAACAAGAGGAATAGAACAGGAGGTGTTTTAAAGGCATTTGACTGAAAGCAAACTTATTGAACTTGAAGGTTTTTATTTAAAAGGTTGTGATGCTCATAATAAAATACTAAAAAGTAAAAGGAAACGGGATAAAACAACGGAACCATGTCCAAGAGCATTCAAAAGTAAACTAATTTATTGGAAACCAATATTCACAAGAATTTTACAGCTTAACAGAACTCCATGGCTAGTACATAATGTGTCGGCTTATTAAATGCGAATCCCTGATTTAAACCTTAACTCAGACATCTCGTACACAACGAAATAAAAAAAAATACTTAGGTGACTTCTAATCAGCAGTATTCTAACAAAAACTCTGAGAGTATTTTAAAATTGTCTTGAAAATGTTCTCTAGAATCAGTAGATTTTTCAAGTGTCGAAAGAAACACTCAAATGGTTTGATTTCTTAAATTGGTGCAGATAATACTTTACTCCACCTGATCTTCTTACTATTTAAACCACATATTTCCAACCGGGAATGGAATACAACCTCATGTATGGGTCGATGCCTCGAAGTCTATTTTGAGGATTATCCAAATGCATACAGGAGAGGGGAAAGCTGCTAATTTATGACGGTTTGATATCCAATTCTATTGATTCATTGAAGCATCCTTGCAATATGTGAATTGTTATTCACAATCTATCGCTTTTGCAACGAATATTGTTCGAGTTAAGTTCCCTTATTTCGACTTGTTCCGAGAATCATGTATTCCTATGTAACACGCGTCTTTCTTGTCAAGTACATCCGTTTATGCTTGACTGTCACTTTCTTCTGCTTAATTCTTTAGCCAGATTATTCTTTTGTCAAATTCCTTCCTTGCAGAGGTCTTTTCTGTCATTTTTGATATGAAAAGATTTCATTTTCCTCCAGTCCATAACATATTGAAAAGTCTGGATACTGGTATTTGGCTTTTACACCGCTTAACATTAAAATTATAAACAAAAATACAGCAACAAACACCAGCATAAAAAATGGTAAATAAGTAAACAAAAATACAACAACAAACACTACAACAATAAATGTAAACAAAATACACAAACAACAACAATAACAAAACAACGTTGTTTACATTTATAGAGATTTTGAGAAGGCAAAGTCATGAACATTTACCTTCAAGAACATTCTTTACCACTGTTTACTCTGCCATACAAAAGGCAAAGTAAAGCAGGAGACTTAGTTAACATTAAAATTATAAGCAAAAATATAACAACAAACACCGGCAACAAACACTACAAATATAAACAAAATACGCAAACGACGATGTTTACATTTATAGAGATTTTGAGAAGGTGAAGTCATGAACATTCGCATTCAAGAACATTCATTACCACTGCTTACTCTGCCATACAAAAAGGCAAAGCAAAGCAGGCGACTTAGTTAACATTAAAATTATAAATAAAAATACAACAACCAGCACCAGCATAAAAAGGTAAACAAATAAACAAAAATACAACAACAAATACCAGCATTAAAAAATTGTAAACAAGTAAACAAAAATACAACAGCAAACACTACAACAATAAATGTAAACAAAATACACAAACAATAATAATGAAACAACAATGTTTACATTGATACAGAGATTTCGAAAAGGAGAAGTCATGAACATTCGCCTTCAAGAACATTTATCAGACTGTTTACTTTGTTATATAAAAGGCTAGGTAAGCAAAGTAAGCGACTTAGTTAGAGAAGTTCAGTTAGTCTTGTGTAAAGACGCGTTACTTTTGAAGAGAATTGTTGTGGTTTGAAGATCTCTGTTACAAAGATCTGTCGAACAATTGTTTAATTGTTATTGTTTATGAACAGAGGAATAACAAATAAAGCAAATGTTGTCGTATACATAAAGTTGTGAACAGTGACACACAGAATTGTGAGTATAAAAGTAAACACAAATTTGTTTTTATTATATTTGCAATCTACGAGCTGATATTCTAAACGTTTTTACAAGGTAAAAACCTAACAATATGTTCCCAGTTCCAACGCTATACATTGCTTGAGGGGGAGCCATCCCCTAAGTGTTCGTTGTACAAAAATAAAGGATGTTTGTGAATTTCTAGACAACAGCCAACAACACATGAGAAGAATTACGAGAGACATACAAAGACAATATCAGTATCTTGTATCATTGAACTCGACTTATGCAAAAGTTGCAGCAGAGAAAGAGCAAAACCATATTCATTCCTTTATTTTGGGCAGTGGTAAGAGCAGAAATTTATTAAATTTTTTATGGCACAAAAATATTTTAAATTTAAAATTTCATTAAGATCACCACAAAATCTCTACTCTCTCCCTCTCCATAACTATGGATATTGTAACCATGACTACAGAACTCTCTGTATCATGATGGCATGTTCAATAAGTAATCATACTTAAAATCTATACAACACGTATGAGGAATAAAAAAAAAATTTTTTTTTTTTTCTTCAATCATTTCCAATAAAAAAAATCGTAAAATCATCACGCACTTCTGATATCCATACAGCATCAGAGATGCCTTTTCCACTATTTCTCTGTTTTTTTTTTTCACATTTTTTCTGTGTTGAACTGACATGCATGTTATCATTGAACCCTACAGCATATACATACATATGTACATATGTACCTAGTGGTAGTGGTGTGAGCATGTTTTCTTTTATATGTATGTGTGAAAAACTGTATACAAAAGTGCAGTGTTTAGGGAAATAAGGTTGGGGAATATTGTGTGAGTGGCTGTCATACGATTATACATTTATACGCACAGATTTTTATATTGAATCCCTCATATATGATTTGATTTGTTTGTGTGTGTATGTGTGTGTCTATAGCCTGCCAGTAATATTGTTTCGTAATATCATCTTGTATACAAAATAATTCAAATGATTTTTTAATCTTTTGGGTATCGGAAATGTGAATAAAATTCATAAAAAAGTTAAAATTTTTCTAATATAGAGGATTTAAATATACTTCGTGGCATGTTTGGTTTTAGTCGCGAGTTTATGGTTCATATCCCAGCTCTGACATCTCGAATCAAACGTAAAATGAAAAAATATTCCTTAGGCAATTTTTTCTCTATTTTCCGTCAAAGTATAGTAGGTAGTGTGATGGCTTATTAGAGCCCTGTGAGCCCACAGTTCAAATCCCAGCTCGGACATCTTGAATGAAATTCAATGTTAAAGAAATGTTTTGTCGGCAACTTTCTCTCACCACAAACATACATAATTGGGCATTACAACCCTTCAGTTAGGATTACGACCTAGCTTATCAAACCACTGATGTTGTGTGCGTTAATTTTATACATGAGTGGCGGTACTTACAGTTTAAAGTCGATTTAAAGCTTTTCATGGCAATTTTTACTCTCCGCGTCTTTGCCAGAAATCTGCTGAGAGGAAGTCGCCGAAGAAATATTTTTCGTTTTGATGTCTGACCTGGGATTCGAACCCGGGCCTTTTGTCTAATAAGCCAACACACTACCCACTAGACTACGGTGACTTCAATTGTGATTGTAATCCTGATTAAAGGGTTGTAATGATCAATTGAGTGAGTGAAGTCCTCTAAAAGCATCTACAGGGTGGCTGATATGTATTGCAACTAAGTTCAGGTTGTTATCCAGTGACAGCATATTTTATTATTTAAAAACTTACAAAAGCATTTTGATCTATTGCGTTCAGAAAAAAAGTTATTCGCAATGGAATTCAAGCGTGATAGTGTGATTTTGCTTTATATTTGGCCAGAAAGCACCAGGTGGCTATCCAGCATTTAAATGTGAATAATTCTTTTGTTTCTCGTACCATTGCTCGTTACCGTGATACTGGCATTGTTGCATTGCGTCCAAAAATTGGACGAAAAAAAATGGTAACAACACCAGAAATGATCCGAAAATGGAGACAAGATTTGATCGAAATCCACGCCGCAGTGATTGAAAATTTGCTCGTGAGCTGAACATATCGTGAGGAGGGATGCCACACATATTGAAAAATGATCTTGGACTAAAGCCATTGAAGTTCTAAAAAGTGCAAGAGCTAACCGATGGACAAAAAAAGTTAGACTGGAAAGAGCCAAGGAGTTACTTCGCTTACACGAAAGTGGCCAGTTACCGAATTTGGTTTTCGCCCATGAGAAGCCATCCTAAATTAAATAAACAAAATGATCGGGTTTACTTGCCAAAGAGGTCAGCTGAAAATTTTCACCTGCGATTGGCCACCAGAACTCAAGCGCCGCCGATGGTAATGGTTTAGCCGCTGTAACGGCCGATGGTCGCTCCCCGTTCGTATTCATCGATCGTGGAGTAAAAATAAATGCCGAATGTTATCGGGAAAATGTCTTAAAGACAGTACTGAAGCCCTGGGCAGATAAAAATTTCAGCCGCAGACCATGGACGTTCCAACAGGACTCAGCACGCGTCAACCAAGAATGGCTTAAAAAGGAGTTTCCTCGCTTCATTTCTACCGCACAATGGCCACCATAATCTCGAGATTACAATCCGATGGACCTTTGCGCCTGGAGCATTTTGGAGAGTAAGTTTCTCACTAAAAAAAATACCAAACCGTCGATCATACCAAGACAGTGTTCCGCCGGAAATGGGTCATAATACCGTAATGCCACTTTCGTGCAGCCTGTGATGACTTTGTTGGCCGTTTGAAGAGCATAATTCGTACCAAAGGCGGCCATTTCGAACAAATCTAAACTGATTCTAAAATTTTATGTTATTTCCAACATTATTTGCTTTTGAACAGAAAATATTAAAAAAAATATAGCGGTCTACTTTGTTACATTATATATCAGCCACCCTGTATCAGATGCATGTCAGATGCACCGCGGTATTTAAAGTAATTCAACTAAACCAACTAAAAGAAAAAAAAAATCATATGGAAAACTTGGAAAAACTTTTGTTTTTTTTACAATCACTTTTCAATACTTCCTTCAATAATATTTATGGTCGCCGTGGTCTAGTAGATAGTGTGCTGGCTTATTAGACGTAAAGCCAGGGTTCGAGTCCCAGGCCAGACATCAAAAATTAAAAATTTTCAAAAAATATTTTTTCGGCGATTGCTTCTCTTTCTCTTATTGTGTCGACTTTAAACTGTAGGTTCCGCCACTTCTGCATAAAATTAACACACACAACATAAGTGGTGTGAGAAACTGCGGGCTTCTTGGGGACGATTGCTGTAGACCGTCTAATGGTGAAGGTATAGCACTGGGCATTTTATAGTCACCCTCTCTCTTTCCACCTTTCCTAAAAAACCTGCACAATGCACTGCATGAGTAGAGGTCATACCCTGAGTGCTGGTTTTATAAAAAAAAAAAAAATATTCCACAACCCTTTTACCCTGCTCGTAGTAAATAATGTAATCATGTTTTTAATAAAGCAATCGACCACAGGATTTACTTCAATCCAATTTTTCCCGTTCCAAGTCTGGAAAAGGAACCAAGACAGCGAAATCTGTCGTTTATTTCTAAAAACGGCAATCAACGATAGACTCTACCTTTCTGCTGTTGACAGACATTTTAATTTGGATTCAATTTGCATTGTTCCAGGCTTAGAAAAAAAATCGAGAAAATGGAATTTGTCTTATTAAGTGGATAATACAAAACTGAGGCCTTAGATTTGGGTCCAACAAGAAATAATATAGTGATTAAGTGTGCTGGGGCATTGCCTTGAAGGAACAAAATTATTTTTTTCCGTCAACTGTTGCCTTTGCACACTAATTCCTTCATTTAAATTCTACAATAAGTTAACAAAGTACCGACTAAACTAATATCTTGACCAAGGCGTGCAGGAATAACTACAGTAAGCATCAAAAGAAACTGTACACTATTAATAAAATTCTATTAATCACTATCCCTTGAAAAAAGCTAGCAGGAAAAACTACAGTGATCGTCAAAAGAAACTGGATAAAATTCTACCAACTACCATCTCATGTTTTACGACTTAAGGAGAGTGCAAGAAAAAATTTTACAATTTTTCGAAATTTCTTTGTACCTTTTTTGTGTCAATTTAAAACCTGACAATGAAACAATTCTAAAATAAAAAATAACGGTAATTTATTAATATATATTTTCATTTGACGCCCACTGTACACAGCAGATCGTCGGAACTCTAACGATCCAAATAGTAGGAAATCAGTAACGAACGCTATAGAAGGTTAAAAAATTGTAGAGCAAGGCATGGTAGACAAAGTTTAAGTTTTCGGAGATGCAGATGGTTTCCATTACTTTTATTAAATTGTTTGTCACAAACGAATACGTTTGCATTTTAATTTTAATAATCTCTACAAACATGTGCGTAAATATTTAATAAAAAAAGCAAAATTCCTTCTCCTCAATATTGAATCCAATTTCAATAGACATCACGCATCTCATCATGCTCGTGTAAATCGTATTGAACTACAACTATTCTACAATAAGTGTTCATATCTCGATATCTCTCTCTCTCTCTTGCTGAAGTACCGTCATGTACGTACAATTTATTGCATTTGAAAGAGCAGATACCCGTAACGTAACGTATGTTTATTGAATAGAAGAACCATTTAATGTGTTGATTTGTAAGTATGGGAACGAAACACCAAAATTCATAGATCCATTCAATATGTTGGTGTCGATGTTGATAGAAAAATATTCTGGGCACAATCGTTGATATGTTATGTGAAAAAGTATTGAAATGTGCTGTAGATACTGACAAGATGATTAAGTTTTTGTGCATACACGCAATCAGTTTCAAATATTGGTTACGTTGTTATCCAACAAATATTTGGTAAATATGCAGGAATGTTTATACTGTTTGAAATTTGGAAGCATGAATTTACTGCTTAGGGTAACAATATAATCTTCTTGGAAACTAAACTCCGACTTTGAAAAGACTGTCAAAAGAAACCGTTTTATTGGATGGCATTTGTGCACCTATAGATCCATTGACCTTTATGTAATTAGACATTAAACTGATTACTGACTTGCAAATAAGAACAATAAGAAAACAGAATAATGCCTAGTGGGTAGTGTGTTAAACTTCAAGTGTAGAGGCCATAGATTCGATTCTGAACGTTTGTGATTATCTGATTGTGTGTCTGTCTGACATTATATAAAGGGATATCCATTTCTTGGTTTCAAAAGTATGGGACTGCAATTCGGCATCAGTCAAACTAAGTTGTGAAAACAATTCTTCCTCTTCAGCTGGAAGTCTTACATTCACGAGAAGGGATAAAAATTATCAAAACCTACTACAAAAATGGTGAGTAATTCTGCAACAGCCACGCATCCGGCTTTAAGAGGAGATTATGGTTTACATAATCGTCCAATTACGCAAGCAATTGGCAAAATTGTAAAGAAATTTGAAGAGACTGGTGTGGTTACAAATATTGAAAGGACTGTGCATCATCGTTTTCTCCGTTTCGCTGAAAATATCGCTATTGTAAGTGAAAGTATTGCCGAAGACCTGAATGTATGGATTCCCCATCGTCCTCAGGAATTAAGACTGTCTTACGGCAGATTATGGCATATTTTGCATTTAGATCTACACCTGCATCACGTAACAACTGAAGTCAGCTGACCATTCACAACGTCATATATACTTGGAATGGGTGCTTGTCCAACAGGCGGTGGATAGCAATTTTTCAAACAAAATTTTCTTCAGCGATGAAGAACATTTCACACTCGGTGGGTATGTTAATAAACAAAATTGTATTTGGGGTTCTGGGAATCCTCAAGTAATTGAGGAGCGGCCATTACAACCAGAAAAAGTAACTGTTTGGTGCGCCCTTTTGTCCGAAGCAGTGATTGGACCTTAATTCTTCGAAATCGTCAATGGCACGACTGGCACTGTCAATTCGAAGCGTTAGATAGACAACGTTAAACTGTAGATCGCGCCGCTTATTAATCCAATTATGTTATTAACCTGACTGAATGGTTTTATAATGAGAAATTAAGTTCGTAAGTAAGTAATTTAATTACTGTGCAAAGGATTGGCAAAATTATAAAGAAATTTGGAGGGACTTGGAGATCTTAGCACGATCTACAAAAACGGCGCTTTTGTCTCTCTGACTCTTTGTATTTTTATATTTGCACCTCGTTTTTTATATCTTCAATGTTCTAATTAGCGCAACAATTAAAGCGTGTGTCAGAGAACAGCAACAAGTATTTAAAACTATGAGTAGATTCGAATCATATTTATAATTTCTGATACTTATACGCATTCATACTCATACTACTTATTCTCAAAGTTGGAAAGTTGGAAGTTTTGTGAAACCAGCACTCAGGGGATGGCGCCTACTCATGCAGTGTATTCTGCAGGTTTTTTAGGAAAGGTGGAAAGAGGGAAGATGCGAACGGTAAGGAAAAGAGTTGCTGCTAGGTGTTATACTTTCACCATTAGATAGTCTACAGCAATCGTCCCTAAGAAGCCCGCCGTTTCTCACACTACTTATGTTGTGTGTGTTCGTTTTATACATAAGTGGTTTGAAGGTGTGATTGGACTATACTTCTTCGAAAACAACGATGAAACGACTGTCATCAATTGTCAATTCGGAACGTTATGGTCATACGATAACCGACTTTTTTTGCCTGCTATTGAAGTATACGACTTGGGGAATATGTGGTTTTAACAAGACTGTGCCACATGCCACACAACTCGAGCGAATATGGCTTTCTTGCTAGAGACATTTCCTGGCCACGTAATTTCTCGACGTGGCAATATCAACTGGCCACCAAGATCATAAGATTTGACACCATTAGACTATTTTTTGTAGGGTTACGCAAAAGACCGTGTTTATGGAGATAAACACTTAACTCTTGAGCACTTAAAAACATTCGTCAAGTTATGTCGGAGATACCGCCCAATATGTGTCAAAAAGTGGTCGAAAATTACCTCAAAAGCATCAATGCTTGCAATACTTCGCGTGGATGCCATTTAAATGATGTAGTGCTTCGCACATAAAGTCAACATTCAAACTTTATAATAAAAAAGAAATCAAAATCATGAAAAAAATATTTTATTTGAGTTTTATTTACGTTTACTTTTGAAATCACGAAATTGATTACGATTATATTCACTAACACGTTGACTGTAGCGGCAATTTTCAGAAAACTGTCTAAAAAAAAGACTACTTGAGTGAGTACGAGATAACTCGTAGTTTGGCACCCTAGAACGTGAACGCAATCTACTTGTTATCTCGTAGTTGACAGTCAAAGTGTTCAAAAAATTTTGCAACACGCTACGTCCAATAAACTATCTTTCTTGTATTCTAACACAATGTACTGCTTGAGAAGAAGTCATCTCTTCCAAAAATAAAAAAAAAAGGAAAACTGATAGTACCCTTACTCTTCTATGGATTTTATATCTAAGCTCTTCCTTTAGAAAGACGAACCAAATTGCAATAAATACCTAATAGAGATATGTTGTTCTCTGTTAAAACATTTGAAACTTCATTATTTTACTCTTGTTTTATTAAAAACATTAAAAAATTTATTTGTTTTATAATAAAACAGAATAAATTAATGAAATAAATGGAAAAAAATTTAATTTTTTATACTAACTATTGGAGTGCACGAAGACTTTTGTTGAACACTGTATATAGCGAGTACATATATACGTATGTAAATATTTTATGGTACTTACTTGGCAACTTTAAATTTTACTAATTTACTCAAAATCATTTCTATAAATTATAACGAATAAAATATCATTATCTTGAAGGACTTTACCACAAAATAAAAAGCAATAAAAAAAAGGAAAAGAGAATAGAATAAAATATTCGAAGTATATAAAAAAAAAATTCTAGAATTTTGACCATATGAAGACTAAAGTGTTGATGCATTAAAATTTATGGATTTTTGTTTTATGACTTCAAAAAAACTAAGAAACTAAAAGAGAAATTTATTTTCTCATATAGCAAACACTAGTATTACAGTCAAACTCGTTTATAACGAATTCTTGGTTATTACGTACATATACTCAAATCCCAAAGCTTTTTCTTTTTTTTTTCGAACGTCCCCGGCCACTCACTAACCCACCCTCATCCGAGCACGGAGGACTCGTCTCCATTACGTAGGGACACGTACACGCTACAGTCCGGACTGTAGTGGGTAAGGAAGGGAAAAGTTATGGCAACGAGAACATAAAACAGCAACAGAACTTAATTACAAGCTGAATAAGGTAACAATAAGACGGAACTACCTAAGACAAGAACGGAAATACATTTTTATGTTGTAATTTATGAATTAATGCCAGCATATAAGCTACGTTTTATATTAAAAACACTACAATTAAAATCTATAAAATCATAATACAAGTTAAAATCATGACATAATCTACGAAGAGGAAAATTACATGCATAATTCGTTCTATAGAAATCTAAAGAAAGAGGAAGATAGTGCCGTGAAAATCTTCCTGGAATACTGAAATTCAAGTTACAAAGCAAGAACTCACAATCGATATCACCTTTAACCTGATTAAATATAAAACAAACCCCCTAAAACAGCCCTTCTACGTTCCAAAGTTGGAAGTTTTATCAAAGCTAATCTATCCTCATACGGCGGAAGCCCATTGGCATAGTCCCATCCTAAACCACATAAACAGAATAATAAAAACTGCCTCTGCACAGACTCAATTGAATCACTTTGACAACGATAGTATGGATTTCAAATAACAGACGCATACTCCAAAATAGGTCTAACAAGTGAAATGTACAGTAGTTTTGTTATATAAGGATCATTGAATTCCCTAGCCCATCTTTTCACAAAACCAAGAACAGCCAGAGCCTTGCCAATCATCAAGCTAATAAGGATTTTCTTACAAAAAACTGCGTTTATTACGAAGTCGTTTATAATGAATTCTCGGTTAAATGGTCCCAGTAATTAAATTTCATACATTTTACCTTTTTTATAACGAATCCTCAGAAATAACTTTGAAGTGTGGCAATAGTCTTTACTTTTATTTAATATGGCAGCATTAAATTATAACTCAGCGTCTTTAATCAGCTGATACTAGGGATGCCAAAGGGGATCGATTTTTAAAAATCCCAGTATTCGGGATTTTGTAAATCCCAATCCCGAAATCCCGGGATATTACGGAATAGTTCGGGATCCAAAAATCCTGTATATCAGAATTATTTATCATACATACATAATTGGCCATTACAACCCTTCAGTCAGGATTACGACCTAGCTTCTCACACCACTTATGTTGTGTGCGTTAATTTTATACATGAGTGGCTTTTCATGGCAATTTTTACTCTCAGAGTCGTTGCCAGAAATCTGCTAAGACAAAGTCGCCGAAGAAATATTTTTTCGTTTTGATGTCTGACCTGGGATACGAACCCGGGCCTTTTGTCTAATAAGCCAACACACTACCCACTAGACCACGGCGACCTCTAAATTTATTATTTATCATTAAAAATAAAATATAAAAACCGCAAGACAAAATGTAACAAAAAAGCGTAAATTAACAAAAATAAAAATTATTCATGCATAGGCAAATGCATTAGTTTTAAGGGGAAATTATTTGGATTCCAAAAAAAAGATTAAAGCATCTAAAATGTGATCTGATAGGCTTGAACGAATTTTGTAGTCAACATATTCTGCCGTTTAAAAACACTTCTCGTAATCAACATTTATTGGTAAAAATAGTTCCAAGATAGCTGTATGCAGCTTATAAATATTCACCTATACCATCTCCTGATGTAAATAAATCTATTTCTTTGGACAGTTGAGTATCTAAATCAGTTACCCTATTAATTCGTTCTATAGGGCTTTTGCATTCTTCGATGCCATCAAATAATTTTTTATCAATGGAAGTGGGATTTTCCTCATCTGAGAATCTATTCTCGAAGTCAAGTGATAAATAATTTTTTTTTTCAGGAACTTTTATAGGGTCAAAATACAATCCTGAAAAATCCCGAGAAATCCCGGGACAAGTTTTTAAAAATCCCGTGATTCAGATTTTTTGAATCCCGAAAATCCCGGGATTTCGGCTTCTCGATTTCCCGATTGGCATCCCTAGCTGATCCGTAAAAAGAATTAACACATATTTTTAGATTTTAATAAAAAAAATATTTTGTTTTCAAAAAATGAAAAAAATTCTTTTTATTTTAAATTTTCTTCCATGACTTTACCCCGTTTATTACGAACTTTGCCTATAACGAACTATTTTGTCTGGTCCCACGGACTTCGTTATAACCGGGTTTGACTGTATATGGCATTTCAAGCGTATTTATTTTTATTGCTATCGATATATGTATGTTATCGAATTTGTAATCATTTAAAAGCAATCTTAAGATTAAAAATATTGAAAATAGTTTTTTATGGCTAAAATTATAAATCCTTTCTTCCCCCTTTGTACCCTTCCCCCACTTTTTTCCTGTGAATCATTTCAATTTTATTTGATATGCTGTATTTAACCCCAAATATAGTTGGCCGTATATCTTCATAACTGAACTGTTAAAAGCTGCAAGTGAAAGGAAATGGGAACAGAAAACCAACAACTAGCAAAACAGGCCACTGAGAAAGTGAGAGAGAGAGAGAGAGAGAGAGCGAGCAAGAGTTTGAAAGTGAATGCATAAAACTGAATTGAAATGGGATAGTGTGGTTATGGGTAGTAGTAGAAGAAGAACTAGTTAGAAGTGGCCATTGTGTTACTTTTATTTAACTGCTAACACTTTTACTTTGTGCTACAGTAGTAGTAGTAGTAGTAGTAGTGGTAGTACTAATAGAACTCTACACACAAAACACACGAATGCCAGTAGCAGCAGCATCACTGCAGAGTGTTAGTGGCAGTGGTATTTTATTTTTTAACGATGCCATTTAATACGTAAACAAATCCTTTTAAAAATTTCTTTTGTAGTCAGCAAAAAAAAAGAAAGAAGAAAACAAGGAGGGAAGGGAAGAAAAAACAACAGCATCGGCAACCACTATCATCACAATACCAGCGGCAGACGCTCAGACAGAGACGACGACCAACATCAGCAAAAATTTATTCGTATTTTTCTGTTTTTCTTACAACACAGACACACACACACACACACATATGCACACTGATTTGCAATTATTTACGCACAAATATTTCTTTTAGTTTTACACACACACAACTCTCTCTTCTTCTTCTTCTGTGTGTATCTCACGTATACACACACATACGTATAAAATACGATTCCTTTTAAACTAGTCTACTGCTGTTCATTATTTATAACAGAGTCTGTGAGAATTTAATGTTCGTTGTTGTTTTCGTCTCTTTTTTTTCTCTCTCTCTTTTTGCCTTCAACTTGTATTGTTCCCATTTCATTTCCGCCTTACAGTGAAGCAAAAATATTTATTTCCTTTCGTTATTATTTACAAATAAATATAGATTGCAGCGATTGATCGGCTGGCTTTAGAAGTGTTTTAACGGTGCTTACAATAAAGAAATCCTTGGAAATGTAGACGATCAGCATGAAAAGTCTTCTGAAATCTGTCATTCAGTGTTGACTTTAAACTGTAGATCGCGTTAATCATAGTAAACATAAACGAATACCAAATGGGTAACGTGAGAAGCAAGTCTTTAATGTTGACTAAATATTCTTAAGTCGAGCCTTAGTCTAGTGGGCAGTGTATGTGTCTTCGGTTCAAACCCCAGATCAAACATTTCCAATAAAATGAGAACTTAAAAAAATATTTCGTCGACAACTTCTTCCTTAAAATTGTCATAAAAAGCTTCTCAAAAATCTGTCGTTCAGTGTCGACTTTAATCCTTTAACGACCAAACATTTTCGGCTGAAGCGATTTAACTTTTTATTTTATTTTAATAATCTGTGGTCTAACAATAGTGACGAAAAAAAATTGTCCTCCTGGTTATCCTCTAAGTCCCCCATTTCGCTTAGCAAATATATTCCAAATTATTAATTTTTATATTTTTTAGGAAGTGCAATGACAGCAGCGTTTCGAAGATTCACTCTATTCAATTTTATGAAAAGATTTAGGCTTACTTACATGGTGGCTGATATATAATGCTACAAAGTAAAGCGCCATATTTTTTATAATTTTATTAATTTTATTGCTCAAAAGCAAAAAATGTTGGAAATTACATTAAACTTAAGAATCAGTTTAGATTTGTTCGAATTGGCCACCTTTGATACGAATTATGGCCTTCAAACGGCCGACAAAGCCATCACAGGCTGCACGAAGGGGGCTCTGCGGTATTTTGGCCCATTCCCGGCAAAGCGTCGTCTTGAGTTAATCGACACTTTAGTATTTTTTAGTGAGAACCTGACTCTCCAAAATGCCCCAGGCGCAAAAGTGCAAAGGATTGTGGTCCGGAGATTTTGGTGGCCATTATGTTGTAGAAATGAAGCGAGGAACCTTCTTTTTAAGCCATTCTTGGTTAACGCGTGCTGAGTGCGGTGGTGCTGGGTCCTGTCTGCGCCCGAAATGTTTGTCTGGTCAGGGCTTCAATACTGTCTTTAAGAAATTTTCCCGATAATATTCGGCATTTATTTTAACCCCACGGTCGATGAATACGATCGGGGAGCGACCATCGGTCGTTACAGCGGCCCACACCATTACCATTCGCGGCGCTCGAGTTCTTGTGGCCAATCGCAGTTGTAAATTTCCAGCTGACCTCTTTGGCAAGTACCACCGATCATATTGTTTGTTTACAAACTGCTCAATTTGAAATGACTTCTCATCGGAGAAAACCAAATACAGTAACTGACTACTTTCGTGCAAGCGAAGTAACGCCTTGGCTCTTTCTAGTTTAACTTTTTTTGTCCATCGATGAGCTCTTGCACTTTTTGGAACTTCAATGGCTTTAGTCTAAGCTCATTTTTCAATATGTATTGCATCCGTTTTCGCGAAATGTTCAGCTCGCGAGCAATATTTCTACCACTGCGGCATGGATTTCGATCAAATCTGGCCTTCACTTTTCAGATCATTTCTGGTGTTGTTACCGTTTTTCTTCGTTCACTTTTTGGACGGGATGCAACACTGCCAGTATCATGGTAACGAGCAATGAATGAAACAAGATACAAAAGATTTATTCACATTTAAATGTTGGAGGGCTCTAACTATCCAGCCAAATATAATGGAACCACACTATCCCGCTTGAATTCTATCAAGAATAACTTTTTTTCTGAATACAATAGATCAAAATGCTTTTGTAAGCCTATAAATAATAAAACGAACTGTCGCCGGAATAAATCCGTCAGCTGTCAAACGAGCGGTTTACAAATGATATCAACCTAAAGTTTGTTGCAATACATATCAGCCACCCTGTATATGTTAATTGAGTTCCAAATTTTATTGACGCTGAAAAGGCACGCCTTCTTCAATTGAAGCAACTTATCAGTTCTTTAGCTAAACTGCTCGAAATTGAATTGAAGTCATATTGATTGGTGAACTGTTAGCCAATATGAGCTTATTTGGCCAAATTATATTCTTTATACTGGAGATCAGCAATCAATCGTTTTGCCGTTGCTCATAAACACTCAGGCAATTTTGAGTATGAGTGAATTAACAGAATTGAAATTCAACTACTCTGATTCATTCCTACTCGCTACAACATCGATTTATAAGTACAGGTTACAATGAGTGTGAATACAACGCTGACATCAAACTCACAACATTCGAAATATGTTTGATTCATACGCCTACGCATTCTGATTCATAAATTTCGAAAAATACTTATAGTACTTATAAGTGATTCGATTGGCTCGAATCATTCATCAAAATTTACAGCCTTTTTTGTTGTTGCATATACAAACAAAGGAGAAAGAAAATACAAAGACAACAAGCAAGGCATACACACAATCTTCTTGTGCGCATAGTAATGTTCGTATGCGAATCATACTCATTTTGTGCTTCGTGTAAATGTTAAGTAGAAACCAGTCGAAGTCAATAACATCATGCGTATGAATATGACGAGTACTTCCAACTTTAAGTATGAATAGTATGAGTATCATCTTAAAATATGTATGAATGCGTATAAGTTTCTGAAATTATAAGTATGACTCGAACCTACTCATCGTTTTGAATACTCGTTGCTGAAACCTGGTTCGTACGTAATGCTACTATCTGCATTGCATTCTCTCACGTATAATTAATTTCATAATTTCATATCCATCATACGCACCACTGTGCCCCACATTTCATTTTGCATTACAAACAAGAAAGTTTCGCTTTCTGTTATTGTTGTTGTTGTTGTAGTCGTTCGGTTTTTTGCGTTTTTTTTACGCTTTTATTCGATAAACTTTGTCTGCGTTTAAATTTTATGACCGAGTCTGCTGCGTACGTTGCTGTTCTTCTTTTTTTTCTCCTTTACAAAATATTGTGAAACAAAATAGGAAATGTTTTAAAGCCCACGCACACCATTATGCATACATATACACACACGTATACAAATACATAGAGTGTATCCACAAAAACTCAGTATTGCTTTTAAATACTTTGTTTAACATTTCTTACGTTGCTACTGGAAATTCCTACGCCAATACATTTTATCAATGAAAGTAACGAAATTTGTTTGAGCAGAAACTAATTACTTTGTCATCGGTGTTGCAATTACAATACAAAGTTAGTGGTTATAGTGTCACCTTGTAAGACTTTATCATCATAAAAGAGGAAAAATTGGACAGCAACTACTGAGATAATCATTAAAATCGTCATTTGTTGCATGAAATTGTTTTGAGTTCAGCTCCAGAATGTATATTCTTACAATGAATATGAATTATTTTAGAAGTTTTCTTGTCTTTTGTTTTCCTATTTCTCACTGTTGGATACGCGATATATACCAACGACAGCAGACATTTAAAAAATAGATTTTATATTGCGCCAAATAAAGTACGGATCGTTTTTGACCCAGTATTTGTTGTATAGAATTTGTAAACGCAATTCTATACTGTGACTGACGTATCCTCATGCACTTCGATGTTAAAAAAATAATTAATTGCCACTCTAACATCTGGCCACGTATAAAGAAGGAGAGGACTTGTATTAAAGAATAATCGAATAGCATTGAGTAGTTCTGCGGCTGATAATACGCAAAACATGGAGTGTAGCACGTAGAGCCGTCCTGTTGAAACCAAATGTTTCCAATATCCTCCTCTTCAATTTTTGTGAACAAAAATTCGTTCAAACAGGGCCCGATAACTATCGCGCTCATTTTCGTAGAAAAATGGCCCAATTATGCCTCTAGACCAAAATCCACACCAAACAGGGACTCGTTGTGGGTGCGTCGGCTTTTCAATGTATGCGTACGGGTCTTCTATGCCCCAAATGTGATAATTTTGCTTGTTTACATACCCGCCAAGATCAAAATGAGCTTCATCTGAAAAGAAATTTCATTCAAATGGCCCGATAACAATCGCCGTTGACTGTAACGGCTACTCCTTGCGCATTTTCGAAGAAAAATTGCCAAATAATGCCTCTGGACCAAAATCCTCACCAAACAGGGACTCGTTTTGGGTGCGTCGGCTTTTCAATGTATGCGTGCGGGTGATTTTTTGCCAAAATCGGTATCTTCTGTAAGTCGTTTGCAGGTCCACTTAGCGAAGCGAAAACGCATTCGATGGTCCAAATTCGTTCAGCGGAAGTATAAAACTAATTATCTGTCTAATCAGACATGAGCTAAGTGTTACGATTCACGAAATAAGCCCTAGTTGGAAAAAAAAAATTAGATGGCGGACCCGATAGCAATTTGAGGAAAAAAAAAGAGAAGTGATGAAGGTACACAGGACATGAAAAAAATGGAACGCACTATCCCTCTTTCCTTTCTCATATTAATTGCATACATAATTGGCCATTACAACCCTTCCGTCAGGATTACAACCTAGCTTCTCACACCACTTATGTTGTGTGTGTTACTTTTATACATGAGTGGCGGGACTTACAGTTTAAAGTAGACTCCGAACGACAGATTTTTGAGAAACTTTTCATGGCAATTTTATTTACACTCAGAGTTTTTTGCCAGAAATCTGCTGAGAAGAAATATTTTTTCGTTTTGATGTCTGACCTGGGATTCGAACCCGGGCCTTTTGTCTAATAAGCCAACACACTACCCATTAGACCACGGCGACTTCATATTAACTATTTTGCCTATAATCCAACACAATGCACTGCATGAATGTCTGTTTAAGAAAAAAGGATTTTAAGCTTGATGGTTATTAATGCGTTCAATAGGTCTAATTACAGAGAACATTATAAAACCTAAATTGAAGTCGCCGTGGTCTAGTGGGTAGTGTGTTGGCTTATTAGACAAAAGACCTGGGTTCGTATCCCAGGTCAGACATCAAATCGAAAAAATATTTCTTCGGCGGCTTCCTCTCAGCAGATTTCTGGCAAAGACTCTGAGAGTAAAAATTGCCATGAAAAGCTTCTCAAAAATCTGTCGTTCGGGGTCGACTTTAAACTGTAGGTCCCGCCACTCATGTATAAAATTAACGCACACAGCATAAGTGGTGTGAGAAGCTAGGTCGTAATCCTGACTGAAGGGTTGTAATGGCCAATTATGTATGTATTATAAAACCTAACCATTTGAATATTTCGTTAGACTTTCTATAACATTTCCAATCTGTTGAAAGTTCTTTAATTCCTGTCATTGTCCACCTGTTTGAACCACCTCTTTTGTAGTAAGGTTTAAGTATTTTTACTTCCTTTTCGGTTTGAACGCGATCGATATTCGTGAATGTTAAACCCTTCACTAAATATTTAACATCTTACAGCCTTAACGAATGGGTGCTTATGAAACCACTAAGCGGATAACCCTATATTTTTTTTTTCGAACGTCCCCGGCCTGACACTAACCCACCCTCACCCAACCGCGGAGGGCTCGTCCCCATTACATAGGGACACGTACACACTACAGTCCGGACTGTAGCGGGAAAGGGAAAAGTTATGGCAACGAGAACATAAAACAGCTACAGAACTTAGTCACAAGCTGAGTAAGGTAACAATGAAACGGAACAATCTAAGACAAGAACGGAAATACATTTTTATGTTGTAATTTATGAATTAATGCCAGCTTATAAGCTACGTTTTATATTAAAAACACTACAATTAAAATCTATAAAATCATAATGTAAAGTTGAAATCATTACATAAACTACTAAAAGGAAAATTACATACATAGTTCCTTCTATAGAAATCTAAAGAAAGAGGACGATAGTGCCGTGAAAATCTTGCTGGAATGCCGAAATTCAGGTTACAAAGCAAGAATTCAGAATCGATATCACCTTTAACCAGATTAAAAATAAAACAAACCCCTAAAACAGACCTTCTACGTTCCAAAGTTGGATGTTTTATCAAAGCTAATCTAGCCTCATATGACGGAAGGCCGCCATTGGCATAATCCCATCCTAAGCCACGTAAACAGAATAATAAAAACTGCTTCTGCACAGACTCAATTGAATCACTGTGGCAACGATAGTATGGATTTCAAATAACAGACGCATACTCCAAAATAGGCCTAACAAGTGAAATTGTCAGTACTTTTGTTATATATCAATGAACTCCCTAGCCCATCTTTTCACAAAACCAAGAACAGCTTGAGCCTTGCCAACCATCAAAGTAATATGATCAATGAAAGATAATTTCATATCCAATAATACTCCTAAATCAAGATATGAAGGCACAGTTTCCAAAGAGTAAGAATTAATCACATAAGTGGACGAAATTCCACCCCCGAAAGAGAAAACCATGAATTTACATTTTCTCCATTAAATTTATCCTGCACCAAGTAACAAACAAATCAATATTTCGCTGAAGAACAGCCTGGCCATGATCATCATCAAAAGTATAAAATAATTTAACTTCGTCAGCATACATCAGAGTATTACAATCAGAAACAGCAGAAGGAAGATCATTCAGACACAATAAAAACAGTAAAGGACCCAAATGGCTACCCTGCGGAATACCAGAAGTAACATATACGAGTCTTAGACAATACATTCCTAAATAATACCCTCTGAGTCCTAAGGGAGAGGTAAGAGTCTAGCCAACGATGAATAGTATCAGGAATACCGATTAGTGAAAGTTTATGATTAAATATTGAAAACAAAATATTTTTCCTTTCTTTTTTAACGTAATTTACTAAAACTTTTACTGTGTGGCTAAATCAAATTGCATTTAATGTGTCCCTTTTAGTTAAAACATAAAATATGAACACACTTAAGTGTTGTTGTCTGCCATAAATGTTCAACATTGAAAATCTTTTACTAGCGCAAATGTGTACCTAACAATTGTCAACGGAAGATGCCAATAAAAATCTCCTACACACTCAATAAATTTCTTTAATTCCAGGTGTTACTTGTGCAATGATAAATTTTATATACTTCCTGCAGCTGCTGTTGCCCCTGCTTTAAAAAGGATGTAAAAATTTGAAGTAAAATCAAATACAACAACAACTACAACTACAAAGCCAACGTCATCATTTTCGTACCTTTACACTGTACATACATCCTTGTGTTGGCAATACAAAGGAAAACAAAAATATTTATAAAGTTTTTTTTTTTATTGCAGCTGCTGTTGTTGCCGTAATATCCAGGAAAATTGTAATAAAATAGTTGCAGAAGGAAAGACAACAGGGGGGAGGGAGGGGAAAAATCATCTCTTAACTTTAAATTCAAACCAGAAATGGAAAAATGGCTAAAAGACAGAGACAGAGAGAGTAAGACGGAAAAGAATCAGTAGTAGAAGCAGAGAAATCAGAAGTAATAATGGCAACTGTGACCCAATTTACTATTTCAACAATTTACTGTGTTCGTGTATGAATGTATGTACAGATGCATGCAACACCATGCCATTATTCAATTGCCTCAACTTGAACGAACACACAAGGATACACTTCATCACGTAATAGACAGGCATTCACTACCACAAATCGCAGGAAAACTATTGAAAGACGACTGGCAACGTTAATACGGCAGCAAAAGGCAACAACAACAGCAGATGATGAAGTAACAACAAGAAACTGCATTTTAAACTTCATCATGGCCATCATCATCATTATCATTATGATGTTGTATTGATCGTAATCAATACAGGGTTGTAATATATTTACAATCGTATGGAAGTGTATTGCAATTTATATTGACTGACTGCATGGCTAACTGACAATCTGACAAAATGTGTTTGTGTGTGTGTGTGTGTCATCTACAATGGAAATAACTAACGGTTGTTTCATGTTCATTAATGTCTATCACTCTCTATGCCTTTCAATCTGACTAACTAACTGACTGACTGACTGTCCCTTCGTCCATTTCATTCATTTGCTTCACTTTCTGTACGCCATTCAATATCTCTCTCCCTCTCTCATTTAGCTGCTGTTGTGTTTGGTTTGTTTATTCAGTTTCAGTGACTGTTAAACCCCAAACCAAACCAAACCAAGCCAAAAACAAAAACAACACAAAGCAAGCCTTTTAAAACCTGTTCTTATATTGGGTTTGCTTTCTGTTTTGTTATTGGTTTTGTTGTTCTTGGCTTATCCTTATTTTTCCATCTGTCATCCACCTCTTCAATTGAGTAAATCCTCTGAATGTATGTCTGTATGTGTGTGTATGACTTCTCGCTATCTTTGTATCAGTGTCTGTATGTTTGGCTTTCCTTGTGCATTTGCCTTAAAAAGTTTTTTTTGCAAAGCCCGGAAAAATGTAAAATTAATTTCTGGCGATTTCCTTCCTTCATGATGAACTCATCAAAGTGATGACATCCGTTTCCGTTTTAACCTCTTCTTCTTCTTCGTCTTCATCTTTTTCTTTGCTTGGCTTCTTATTTTTCTATAATTTTTTCATTCTTCTTCTCATCACATCTCAGCTCATCACATCATTGCGTCCTGTGAGTCAGTGCTTATATACGTACATACACACATACAGACAATATAAAGAAGTGAGTTTGTGTTTGTGTATACATGTGCCAGCAGTAATTGCTTGTTGAGCCGACAGTTGCCAGACAGACGTAGTACCGTATACATAAGGAACATAATGCAAGTGAAAAATGCATTGAAGCTTTAATTTCAATTTTTTTTTTTGTTTTTCTCCTTTTATATTAATTGCACGTGGTACGTCTTAAAAGTATTAATATTTTGTAAATATTTTGTTTAATATTTTATTTAGTATCCGATTATTAAAATGAAACATCTAGATACTGGTGCTGTCCTTTTACATTGCCGAACATTAAAATTATAAACAAAATCTACAAAAACAAAACAATGCAGTAAACAAACTTGTTTACAACTTATCATATTGCTTAATATAACAACAAACACCAGCATATAAAAAAAATGGTAAACAAGTAAACAAAAATCCACAAACAACACTACAAAATAAATGAAAAACAATGATGTTTGCATATAGCGAATAGAGATTTCGAGAAGGCAAAGTTCTGAACATTTGTTTTCAAGACCATTCATCAGACTTTTTACCCTGCCATATACACTAATACCCCGGTTTGCGTCGCCTCGTTCTGCGTCTGCTTCGAAGTTGCGTCTTTTTAAAATTTCTGTGACTTCGAAGTTGCGTCGTTAGTGCTTCGATTTGCGTCGTTAATATGAAAAGGTTCGTACAAAGCTAAAACAGAAAAAGGGGATTTCCCGTTTAAGTCTAATGTAAATACATACATACATATATATTTATGTTGTCTGATGTTTGCAAGTTGAAGGTCGTTAGTAAATTAAATATTTTTTATTGAAAAATCTATTTTCTCAGCTGAAATTATAAATCTCAGAACCAATTAAATGAAAATCAATACAAATGTATGGAAAATCGTGATTCGTTTTGCATCGTTTCAGTTTACGTCGCCTTTCTTCAGGCCCTATTAGCGACGCAAACCGGGGTATTAGTGTACAAGGAAAGGCAAATCAGTTGACGGAGTTAGTAAAATTCAGTCAGTCTTGTGTGAAGAGAGCAACGTTACAAAGATGTGTCGCACAATTGTCTAGTAATTGTTATTGTTTATGCAGAGGCATAATACAGAAAGTCGCCGTGGTCTAGTGGGTAGTGTGTTGGCTTATTAGAGAGAAGGCCCGTGTTCGAATCCCAGGTCAGACATCAAAACGAAAAATATTTCTACGGCGGCTTCCTCTCAGCAGATTTCTGGCAAAGACTCTGAAAGCAAAAATTGCCATGAAAAGCTTCTCAAAAATCAGTCGTTCGGAATCGACGTTAAACTGTAGGTCCCGCCACTCATGTATAAAATTAACGCACATAACATAAGTGATATGAGAAGCTAGGTCGTAATCCTGACTGAAGGGTTGTAATGGCCAATTATGTATGTGTGTGTATAATATAGAAAACCAATTGTTGTTGTTTACATCAAGTCATGAAAAATTTTTTTTTACTGCAAGGAGGGGTTAATGTACCTAAACATAGAGGAAGTCGTCACATCCTCCGTGTGTGGGGCCCTCTTCCACTAAATCCCCTCTTCGTCTCGTGGACTGTTGTGGCCACTCCGCAACTACGGTGGTATTACTTCGGAGTGGGGTCCTTTTGGCCCATTGGCTCCTGCAAGCTCATTTCCATGGCCGGATTGCGTTTTGAAAGTTGAAGAGACATCTAAATGTCTTCACTATTTCCACTTGATTGGTTCCTGAATGGAATTTCATTTGACACGTGTGCCAGTGTCATCTATTCCGGCTTGCCTACATGTTCTGCAGTCTCAGATCTCTCTTCTTCAGCCTTAGAATGCGCCCCCAGGTAATACGCCACTGTTGCCCAATTCTCTCTACTCGCAGTCATAACCCCGACAATGTTAGCGGCTGTGATTGTTCAGTAATTGGACGTCAGCGTAAACATTCGAAAACAATGTGCTCTACATCATCAATTACTTCCCCGTCCTTGTAAAGGCAGTAAGGGGAGGCGGCCTTGTCCATTTTTTGCAGATATTTCCTAAAATATCCCTGACCCGAAGTCGCTGTGGTCTAGTAGGTAGTGTGCTGGCCTATTAGACGTAAAGCCAGGATTCGAGTTCCAGGCCGACATCAAAATAAAATACAAAAAAAGTATTTTTTGAGCGATTTCTTCTCAGCAGATTTCTGGCAAAAACTATGTGAAAGTAAATGAAATGCCATGAAAAGTTTCTCAAAAAAAATCTGTCGTTCGGAGTCGACTTTAAACTGTAGGTCCCGCCGGCTATGTATAAAATTAACACACACAACATAAGTAGTGTGAGAAACTATGTCAGTAATCCTAACTGAAGGGTTGTAATGACCAATTGTGAATGTATCCATGACCCGCTAACATCTGCGTAACGTAGTAATTTTCCTCTCCAAATTTCCTACCAATCCATGACTTTATGTCCGTTTCCTATAACACATTTATCCCCATCCACAGCAATGCACGGCTTGAGTAGGTTCCATAAACTTAGTGTTTATTGAATGATAAAAAAATCTTCAATTGTTTCATTTGGAAACATTAATTTTTAATAAATTTATTGGAAAGACAATCTACAATAATATGTCTAAAGCCTTCACTTGCACAGTGTTATACGATCAGCATACCCCCTTCTAATATAAAGCATTTTGGGGTATGAAAAAATCCATTAGACAAGTGTAAGAGAAATTTTCTTTGAATTAAAAATTCCATGAGAAAGGGTTTCAGGTTTGATAAACAAATCATAAATTAAGTTGAAATGAATTCTTAAATAATTTGGTTTAAAACAACTCCACACCTTCCAAGACTGAAATGAGATGAAAAAAAATTATTTTTCTATTCCTTGCCGTCTTCATTTTCTTGGCATTTAATTGTAATTTCTTTAACTTTTCTACACAAAAAAAGTAAGCAAAAAAAACGAAGGCAAAAGTAAAAAGAAAAGGAAAAGAAATAAGAAAAGGAGAAGTGAGCAGAAAAGGACACATAATTGTAAGCACGTTGATGTAAAGACCTTAAGCGATACTTTTAATTTAATCCCACAAGAGTGTGTACTTTTGCTACCTAATCACTCTTATCTCTCTCTCTACATAAATGTCTGGGCTCTCTAGCTGTATATACTATTCTATCTATGTAAGTGTATAAGTGTGTCTGTCTGTCTGTCTTTCCATCTGTGTATATACAGAGAATCCCAAGTGTGCGTGTAAAACTATGATAATCTTTATTTTATTTCATAATTTCTTTCCTCTGGTGGAAACATACAAACTTTCTTTGCCGCTGTTTCTTCTCTTTTCGAATATTTTTTTTACAATTTTTCTTCTGCTTCCATAGAATTCATAAGTTGTCGTGTTGCTGTATCTTTAAGAGAATTCCTTTTTTTCTTAATTTTTTTTATTATTATACGATGCATAGGAATACACATTTACACGCGCTTAGAAAATTTATAGAGAGTTTGTAGTTTATTTTGTAATTGAATGCTAAAGAGAGAATATGGTGTTCATTTATTAGGGGTATTCATTGCAAAATTGAAATTGTTTACAAAGATTTAGTTTCTTACGTTTACGAAGAAAAGTTTCTCAAAAATTTGTTATTCGGAGTCGACTTTAAACTGTAGGTCCCACTACTCATATGTAAAATCAGCACAGACACAGCACACGGTAATATGAGAAGCTAGGTTGTAATCTTGACTGTTGGCTATTAATGATCAATTATGTATGTATCAGAGATCAGCAATAAGTATTCAAAACGACGAGTAGATTCGAGTCATACTCACATCCATGAAACAGAGAGGGTATTTGATTCATGACATCCGCTTTCAAGGACAACTAGGTTCAAAACCATACTAGTGCTAATCTGCAGTTCTGTCTTAACCGAACCTATGTAATCAATTTATAATAAAAATACTTCGAAGCATGCCAGATCTTTAAAATGAAAGGGCAATTATAGCCAAACAATCGGACTGTTGCCGTGTATATCGCGATGAGAAAGACTTGAGGTTATCGAACACCTCCTCTGTAGCTGGCCAGTCCTTTACAGGTTGAGGTAGAAAATCCTTGGCAGCGACTTCGAATTCTATGTCGCGAACCGACATCAAGACTCTCCATTGCCTCATAAGTTTGAGCGGGTTGAGAAGTAGTACTAGGACTCGCGCTTTCTTGTGTATTTGTTTTCTATGTTCTCCTCCGCTTCCTTATTTTTCCTTTTGTACTTTCTCTCATTTTTCCCTAACTCCCCTATTATCATCCATCCTTTAGGATGTTTGCACAATGGGTCAACTTGACCTCCGGGTCCGAGATTAGCAACGAGTATTTACAACGGTGAGTAGATTCATGTCATACTTATAATTTCTGATACTTATACGGATTTATACTTATTTTAATATGATACTCATACTACTCATACTCAAAGTTGGAAGTACTCGTCGTATTCATACTTAACAATACGCATGATGTTATTGACTTCGACTCATCTCTACTTAACATTTACATGAACCGCAAAATAAGTATGATTCGCGTACGAACACTACTACGCTCACAAGAAGATTGTGTGCATGCTTTGCTTGTTGTCTTTGTCTTTCCTTTCTTCTTTGTTTGTATATGCAACACCAACAAAGGCTGCAAACTTTGATGAATGATTCGAATCACTCGAATTACTTA
Source organism: Sarcophaga peregrina (assembly GCA_014635995.1). NCBI lineage: Eukaryota > Metazoa > Arthropoda > Insecta > Diptera > Sarcophagidae > Sarcophaga > Sarcophaga peregrina. The sequence goes on from CM025790.1 coordinate 19,057,196, forward strand.
TAAGTATTTTTCTAAATTTATGAATCAGAATGAGTAGGCATATGAATCAAACACATTTCGAATGTTGTGAGTTTTATGTCAACGTTGTACTCATACTCATTGCTACTTATACTTATAATTCAATATTGTAGCGAGTACCTATGAATCAGAGTAGTTGAATTTCAATTCTATTGATTCACTCATAATCAAAATTGCATGAGTGCTTATGAGTAGCGGAAAAACGATTCGTTGTTGATCTCTGGTATGTATGGAGTAAATTAACGAGTCTGTATGATTAGGCATTTATAATTAAAGGCTTAAATACAGAATTAAAAAGATTTGTGCAGAATTATTTGAGGTAACAAGTAGTCTTGATAATAATGCCTGACTACAAACCCAAACAATCCAAAAATCGACTCTTTCAAATTTTCTAAATAAAGAGGCTTCAATTATCATCCTGCAAATAAATCTTCCAAGTATCCTTTTGAATTCTGACAATCCCAGAAGGAATAAGATCCCCAATGGACTGTACAGTAAGGTCTAACAGTGACTTAAAGTACTTTATGAATGATGGCAACATTAGTATTCTAGGGCACTATAGTGGACTAATCACTTGCTTAACTTGCTTAATAAGTCTGAAAGCAATAGTATTGACATGTAACGGTTCTCAATTATTATTATCAAATGTTGAAAAGCCTTAAGCAGTGAGATATTCCGCAATATCGCTACATCCTCTCAACCTGAATTCAATTCCTGTTAATAAACTCGCACTCATTATTTGCATTATGTTTGGAAACCTTGGATGACGTAACCTTATAACTGCACTTAACCAAATGATAAAACATTTATTAATGGCAGACACTTAACACATTGAGTGCCAAGAGGAAAAACGAAAACCTTTCCAGGAGGCCAAATTTTAATTTTTTTTTTTTTTGTATTGGTGATAAATACTGATTCCTGAGATATCGCTAATGCACTCTGCCTCTTGATTTTTATTTTTAATAGTCTTGTTGTGTCGTATACGGAATAGGTGTCGTACGAAAACGTACCACGTGGCACCCAATGTGTTAAGCACGCCATTAGGAGGGGTAGTTTGCTTCGAATGATTCAAAATAGAGTCCATGTCTAAACGAGAGATAAAAAAAACTTCCAAGTCCTTTTTGGTTTAATACCTTCTAGTTTAACAAAGACTTAAAGCAGGTTATGTTTTCCACGCATGAAATGTTAACTGGAAATGCAATTTCTGTGCTGATTTTCAGAATTATTTCGGCTTAGGCTATCCATATAGATGATTTTGCTCCGACTAATTCCCCTTCAAAACCACACCACGAAAAATATGTCGTTTCGTCCTTTTGCTTTATAAAACTCTCCACTTTAAAAATAAAATGTTCCAGATCCTTACGAATTTTAGTACTTGGTTTGGTAGCCATTTTGTATTACAACATACATAATTTACATACATGTCCTGGACATGAGAATTAGTTGTGATGCTCGTTGAAATGATCAGATTTTTCGAGTGTCGAAGGAAGCATTCAAGTGCCTTGGTTTTTTGAAACGGTGCAGAAAATATTTCACTCCATCCGACCTTCTTACTATTTACAGGACCTTTATCCGACCCCGGATTGAGTATAACTCTTATGTATTGACCGGTACTTCAAAGTCAATTTTGAACCTTCTCGACCGCGTATAGGAGGGGGCGAAGGTGCTTATTAATGACAGTGGGATATCCAACTCTATTGATTCGTTGGAGCATCGTCGCAATGTGGCGTGTGTTTTTTCATTGTTCTATCGATACTATAATGGGAGGTGTTCTCGAGAGATAAGGGGCTTGGTTCCCGATAATCACATATTTTTACGTGGTACTATACTTCTCGCAGAGCACATCCTTTTGTGGTTGATTGTCTAGTGAACCGCACAATGCATTACAGGGAGAATTCATTTTTTGCCCGTACTGCTTGCTTGTGGAAGGATCTTCCTGCGGAAGTTTAATTCAAATGTCCACAAACACTACTCTCTCTTTCTACCTTCCAATAATCTATTTTCCTAAACCTGCGCAATGCCCTGCATGAGTAGGGGACATCCCCTGAGTGTTGGTCTTTACAATCTTTTAGTCCGGATTACGACCTAGTTACTCATATCACTTATGTTGTGTGTGTTAATTTTATACATGGGCAGCGCAACCTACAGTCTAGAGTAGACTTCGAACGAAACATTTCATTTAATCTTAGAAAAATTCTCAAAAATCTGCTGAGAGGAAGCCGCCGTCGGCGTCTTCAAGTGAAGTATAATTTCGAAAATGAAATCAAGTGATGTACGCCATTTCGTCTTGTTGTCATATAAGGTTCCCCAGTGTATATATAAAATATGCCAAATCCAAAGTGGAAACTCTTATGAATTTTAGCACGGGCCTGGTAGTCATTTTAAATTACAACATATTCGTAGTACAAAACAGCATCAATACTGAATATTCATTCCAGAACGAAACACCATAAAAATTTCGTGAAATATAGAAAAGAAAAGCATAACAATAACAAATCAACAGTAAACTTCTAGAAGTTGCCATCCTTTCGCAGAGCACATCCTTTGGTGGTTGATTGTCGAGTGAACAGCACAATGCATTACAGGGAAAATAAAATTTTTAGCGAGCAGTGCGCTTGTGGCATGATCTTCCTGCGGTAGTTTTTCCCGTCAGTTACGATATTGGTAAGTTTAAATCAAATGTCCACAAACACTATTCCCTCTTTCTACCTTCCTATTACCCTTTTTCCTAAACTTGCACAATGTATTGCAGAAAAAAAGATGAACATAAATAGATCGAAAGGTTAGGTTAGGTTAGATTGGAGTGGTAGCTCTGATATCACAAAACTTACTTGAGCACGCTTGGCGGCTCGTTGTGATGCCACGGGTGAACGCAGTCCCCTTACTAACCAAGTTCCACCAAATCAGGGAAACCCGCACTGGGAAACCAAGCAGAAAGTAGATCGAAAGGTAATATTGCCGGCTCTGGATATGAATGACTGAATTTATATGAGAACACATTGTTTAAAAATGGAAGTATAATTGCCTGAATATGAATCAGAAAACATTTATGAATTGATTGGAAACAGGGTTGAAATATTAAAATTTTTTGAAAAATTACACCATGTTACATGCCACAACTTATTAACCCTAATAAACGGCACATACCTTCGTCCGCATAAATTTACTTGAAGACTTTGTCTCTCTTCTCTTCGTCGTCTGCTTGGCTTTTTTTAAGCCAATGCCTGCCTAGCATTCTGTATCGGTACACGTCCCTGACTGTCCAATTGTTCATTTAACCAAACGCCAGTCGTGTTCGTGTGTACTTTATGTAGTCGTATCCAATCATGTATTTATTCGTCTGTCTAACCATCAATCTGTCTTGAGTTATTTTTTTATTTTTTTGTTTTTTAATGAAAAACTTTTATTTTATTATTAGAAATTTGCCGCAAGCAACTTAACCAGAACAGGCAACCGAAGCAGCCGTACTAAACTGAACGAACAGCCACAGAATCATGAAAAAAAAGAAACAAAAAAAAATCAAAAGAAAGTCGAAAGGATTTTCGTCTTGTTTGTTTCACACGCACATACACAGACAAGAAAATGATAAGGAAAAAAGGAATGCTTCGAGCAACATATGGCATGTGCAACTCTTTAAACGTAATTATTGCTACAAATTGATTTTGTTACAAAACTTCTGCTACTTCTATATTTGCCAGGGCCACTACTACAGACTACAGACACTGACTGTACGGATAATACTTGAAATTCCAGCGTTAACCAATGTTAGTTAAAGTGGCACAACGACAAAGACGACAACAATCACACGTTAAATGGCGGGATTGTGAAGATAAGAATTCAAGTTGATTAGTGTTGGTCAACATATGAGTTGAATACAACAATTTATTATTAAACTTACACAGGCACACAGCCACACAGAGTAACTTTATAAAGTGTTTACGAGCATAAATGCGTATGTGTGTGTGTGTATGTGGTGAGCTTTTGTATTTGTTAACTTTTGAGTTTAATTTCAACAGCCTGTCTGCCTGCCTGACTGTCGCTTTACTTTGTTACGATAAACTTATAGTGCGTGCCTGTTTGTGTACGTAAGTATGCCATGCGTATGTATATACATAAAGCCAGGGGTCACTTAAGTGACATGTTCAACTACGTGCAAACTGTGTGTGGGTGTCACACTATAATAAAATCCTGCCTCAGACATATCCATCCACACACACATCCACACCTTAGAGGCAATTTGACGAAACCACCTTCTAAACTTCGCATATTGTTTTCGTTTACAGTTCAATTCGGTTTCTGTGTGTGTGTTTGTGTAAAACTCATCACCTTGTCACATGACCGTACAGTACTGATCCTTTTGCCGCGTTTGAATACTAACCTGCCGGTGGCTTCAATTTATTGTCTCTGCGACTCCCTTAATAGCAAAGCATTCTTAGTGTCATGATTTCAATATCACCCGACTGAAGACTGGTAATTTCAATAATGAGTGCAACGGAAACGTCGACTGTACCGCATAGAGTTCAAACATTCAAAGAAGATATTTTGGAGGTTGCGTGCATGCATGTGTTCCGTTGTAAATATTTGCATTTCTTGTTTCATTCGTGTGGCATATTTGCATGATGACGGACCATTGCCTTGTCTTATTCAGGTGAAATTCTTAATCAAGAATTCAATTCCCATTTTATGGAGAATGCTACTCAAAATTAGTGGATCACATAACGTCAGTAATGATATGCGATTTCTTTTATAACGATTGAGACTGGAAATTAAAGGGAATTGAGAAGAGATACAAAGTCTTGTGAATATTTTAAATTATTTCCTTGAATTTGAAATGAGAATATTACTAATAGCGTAAGAAACAGCGTAAGTAACAGCATGAGTGACTGTGTAAGGAACAGCGTAAAAAAAAACGTAAGTAACAGGTAAGTAACAGCGTAAGAAACAGCGTAAGTAACAGCGTAAGTAACAGCGTAAGTAACAGCGTAAGTAACAGTGTAAGTAACAGCGTAAGTAACAGCGTAATTAATTGCGTAAGAAACATCGTAAGTAATATCGTAGGAAACACCGTAAGTAACAGCGTAAGTAACAGCATAAGTAACAGCGTAATCAGTGTAAGTAACAGTGTAAGTAACAGCGTAATTAATTGCGTAAGAAACATCGTAAGTAATATCGTAGGAAATACCGTAAGTAACAGTGTAAGTAACTGCGTAAGTAACAGCGTAAGTAACAGCATAAGAAACAGCGTAAGTAACAGAGTAAGTAACAGTGTAAGTAACAGCGTAATTAATTGCGTAAGAAAAATCGTAAGTAATATCGTAGGAAACACCGTAAGTAACAGTGTAAGTAACAGGTAAGAAACGGCGTAAGTAACAACGTAAGTAACAGCATAAGTAACAGCGTAAGTAACAGTGTAAGTAACAGTGTAAGTAACAGCGTAATTAATTGCGTAAGAAACATCGTAAGTAATATCGCAGGAAACACCGTAAGTAACAGTGTAAGTAACTGCGTAAGAAACATAGTAAGTCATATAGAAGGAAACAGCGTAAGTAATATCGAAGGAAGCAGCGTAAGTAACAGCGTAAGTAACAGTGTAAGTAACAGTGTAAGTGATAGCGTAAGTAACAGCGTAAGTAACTGTGTAAGTAACATCGCAAGTAACATCGTAAGTAACATCGTAGGAAACAGCGTAAGTAACAGCGTAAGTAACATTGTAAGTAACAGCGTAACTAATATCGTAAGTAACAAAGTAAGTAAAATCATACGAAACTGTATAAGTAACAGCGTAATTAGCAGCATAAAAACGACGTAAGTAACAGTGTAAGTAACAGAGTAAGTAACTGCGTAAGTAACATCGTAGGAAACAGCGTAAGTAACAGTGTAAGTAACAGTGTAAGTGACAGCGTAAGTAACAGCGTAAGTAACAGTGTAAGTAACAGCGTAAGTAACAGCGTAAGTAACATCGTAGGAAATAGCGTAAGTAACAGAGTATGTAACATCGTAAGAAACAGTGTAAGTAACTGCGTAAGAAACATCGCAAGTAACATCGTAAGTAACATCGTAGGAAACAGCGTAAGTAACAGTGTAAGTGACAGCGTAAGTAACAGCGTAAGTAATAGTGTAAGTCACAGCGTAGCTAATACGTAAGTAACAAAGTAAGTAAAATCATACGAAATTGTATAAGTAACAGCGTAATTAGCAGCATAAAAACAACGTAAGTAACAGTGTAAGTAACAGAGTAAGTAACAGCGTAGGTAAAAGCGTAAGTAACAGCGTAAGAGACATCGTAAGCAACATCGTAGGATACAGAGTAAGTAACAGCGTAAGGAACAGCATAAGTAGGAGCGTAAGTAACAGCGGAATTAAAGGAGTAAGTAACAGCGTAAGAAACAACGTAAGTAATATCGTAGGAAACAGCGTAAGTAACAGCGTAAATAATTGCGTAAGAAACATCGTACGAAACAGCGTAAGTAACAGCTTAAGAGACAGCGTAAATAAAAGTGTAAGAAACAACATAAGTAAATGTAAGGAAACCTCTGCTAGAATATCTATCCTTTGACTCCACTCTACCTTCTCAGTTATTATCCGGCACTTGGAGACCTGAAATGACAGATTGCAAGGAAAGAGGTTGTTCAGCCGAGGGACTTAATAGAAGATCCATACTTTGAAAAAAAAATTAAAAATTAAATTAAAACTGTAGGTCCGGCCACTCATGTATAAAATTAACGCACACAACATAAGTGGTTTGAGAAGCTAGGTCGTAATCCTGACTGAAGGGTTGTAATGGCCAATTATGTATGTATAAGGATGAGAGGGAATTGCTGTTGCCAAGCTGGAATTACAGACAACAGAACCTATAATATGACACAAGTAAACTTAAGGATAATGCGGCAGATCTTGAAACGATGTTGCCTAGAAAGATTTCTTTAACGAATTATGTTTGACTTTTTAATTGTTTGTAGATGGAAAGAAGCCTTGTTCAAGGAATACTTTCGATATTAATAATACCCTCTGTCTGGGAGTGTAAGAGAGATTACTGAATGGACAATTTGGTTCATAGTCAAGCAGATAGTGTGTTGATTTATTAGACGTGAGGTCACGTCCTCTCAGCAGATTTCTGGCATAAACTCTGAGATCAAATAAAATTGCCACGAAAAGTTACTCAAGACATCTGTCGTTCGGTATTGAATTTAACTGTAGGGTAAGCCGCTTGTGTATAATACTAGCGCACACAACATAAGTGGTGTGAGTATGGCCAAAATATGTATGTATACGACAATGAGAGACAATAGGGAAAGAAATCCGTTAGTTTCGCGGCTCTCGCAATGAAGGAGAGAAGGAGGATTCCACTGGTTCTGTAAACTATGAATCAGCAATCGTACAACGGCAATTCTCGAGATCAGTTTAAAATAGCACCACTGTCTGGCGGTAATTTAGTATGTTTGAAGGCAAGAGATTTTGTCGTTAGGTTTTTGTTACATTTTTAAAATACAAAGAGAATTTTGTAATACTTGCTATCGGTTTTTATATATGTAAAGTCTTATCGTATAGATTGTCAATAAGCGTTCGCCTGATCTTCAATACTTTGTATCTTCCAATAGTTAAAGTCTTTAAATAATAATTTTAAATCCTATTATAGCATTAAATTTAAATATTTCATTAAAAATTAAATATTTTAGTTTAGTCTCTTTATTTATTTTTTGTTTTTTTTTTGTAATACGAAATGAATTCCGAAAAATTAAATTTAAAATGGCAACAACACCACACACAACAGGGCATATTTAATTAGTAAATATTTTTCAATTATTATTGAGAAAAACTTATTTTCCCAAAGTGCTTATATAATTTTAATTAGTCAGTTTATCGGTTCATTGCTCATAAAATTGCCTCAATAATAACAACAACAACAACAACAACAATAAAAACATAAACAAAAGAAATTAAAAAAAAAACAAGGAAAATCAATTTATTTCTTGGCTTTAAATCATGATTCTCCTTATACTCCCATACCTGGCACTTGCAGCTCGAACTGGTGAACGCAAACCTGGTGAACTCAAATCAGTTAAAAAATAAATAATTTTCGTATAAATTCTGTCCATAAGAGAAGTTAAGGAAAATTAAATGAATTTTTTTTTGTTGTTTTTCGAGAATATTTTTGCCAATAAAAATATAATCTGGCCCTTAAGCTATTACTACCATTACCTGCTGCTATTGCTGGCTGGTTTTGCTGGCTGGTTGACTGCAGGCAATTTTCACTAAAAATAGAAATAATTCAACTACAACAACAACAACAAAACCAGCAACAACATCAGATTATTAAAAAAACAAAAAATAAGGAAAAAATGTTTTCTTTTTATTCCTTGTTGTTGTTGGCGCTGGTAATGAAAATTGATTTGTAATGAAATACGTATTGTACGTACAGTGACGAGCAGAAGTGAGTGAATGTTCACAATACTGAGTTTCGTCTTCCACAAAAACAAAACCATACAAAAAAAATTAATATTAATTCTTTATTTTATTCTTAACAAATAGCAATAAAAATCAATAATTAATGAAATGAATTCAATGAGTTTGAATGAAAAAACGAAATTAACCCACATAAACTCAATTTTCCACGTTTCAAGAAAATTCAAGAAATTAACCCAAAAGAACAGAGCAAAAATTGTAAAGATATGGGGTAGGAAACATAATTTTCAATTAATAGAATGGCCGACACAAAGTCTCAACCTCAATCCGATTGAAAATTTTTGGTCATTCGTGAAAATCCAGTTCGGACAGTACGAAACAACCCCAACAAACATGGTCTAACTTTGGGACCGTATAAATGCGGAATGGAATCGAATTCCGAAATATGTTATTGAGCATTTGATAGAAAGCATCTCAAACTGCATAAATCAAACTATTTATAATAAGGGTCTATGGACAAAATATTAAAATTGGGTTAGTTTCTTGAATTTTCTTGAAACGTGCAAAATTGAGTTTATGTGGGTTATTTTCGTTTTTTCATTCAAACTCATTGAATTCATTTCATTAATTATTGTTTTTTACTGCTATTTGTTAAGAATAAAATAAAGAATTAAAATTATTTTTATTTTTTGTATTTGCTTGTATGGTTTTGTTTTTGTGGATGACGAAACTCAGTATTGTGAACATGCACTCACTTCTGCTCGTCACTGTATGTGTATACGTATGAGAGTATTTAAGTGTGTGTGTTTGTGTATGTATTGATTCAACATCGAAAAATTTTTTTCCAATGTTTAATTGATGTTTAAGAGTCTATTGATTGGCATTCATAAGCTCATGTATTGTTTAGTACTTGGATTCGTATTCATAGTCATAGCTTATATGCTACTGATGATAGATGAATTCGGTACGATGAATAGAAATGAATTCCGACATTGGAATCATTGTATGTACATCAGAACAAAATTGTACTTTAAGATTGAGTTCAACAAGGTAATGACAATGATTCCTCTATTGATGATGATGCTAAGGATAATGATGATGTTGATGTTGATGAATGTGCAATAATTTGATTGTCAATTGTTTTAAGCAATTGTGTTCGTATTAAAGAAAGAAATTAAAGCCTTATTTATATCATAATATTGTTTAAAGTATCTAGTATTAGTATAAAGCAAATACACAATTTTTTGTAGTAAAATTTATGAACAAAATTCTCATTTTATTTCATTTCAATTTCAATTAAAAGGCATTGTAATCTCTATCCAAACTGGCGATCTGTCAAAGCTTTAAGCTATTTCATATGGTAGGTAGGTAGAAGTGGCTGTCCTCCCGATGGCCACACACAGGCCCCATTGTGATACCACCGTTTCACATTCCCCCCTATTCCAGGAATCACTCGGAGCTTCCGATGAAGCGTCTCAGACTGCCATGCATGACAATTCATCTAGATTCCCAGGTGTCTCTTCCTCCTCTGACCAAATGCCGGGAATGTACACAGTGGGTGAAGAGTAGTTTCATCCTCGTCCACAGTTACACATTCCCGCCTATTCCAGGAACCACTCGGAGCTTCCGATAAAGCGAATCAGGCTGCCAATATCCATGCATGACAATTCATCTAGATCCCCAGGTGTGTCTTTCTCCTCTGGCCAAGTACTGGCCAAGCACTGTAGGTGAAGAATAGTTTCATCCTCGTCCTCATCTCTACACCTTCTGCAGAAATCATTCGCGAGGTGGCCAAGATCAATACGCCCCGCAGGCGTTCCTATAATACAATGCCCCGTAATAACCCCATTAACAGCCCTGAGCCTACTTTTTTGGAATTTAAGCAGAGTCGGCATGCGCTTTCTATCCAGCTTTGGCCAGATTTTTTGCATCGTTTTGCCCTTATCCGAAGCTGTTGACAAGGTCCACGATTGCATTGTCTGCATGTACTTAAAGGAATCCCCAATGTAGAGAATTCAACAGAGAGAGTTCGAGTCCTCCCGTCTGCATTTGCCGGGAATATCTTTATGTGCCGGTACCCATGTGATACAAATATTATATCAGTCCGCCATCTCATTGAGACTGCGACAGTCGTACACCGTCTTGTGGTTTATGACACTAGAATCCAATGCTTTGATTGCCGTTTGGCTATCGGAAAGTGTGGTGATTTTTCGCCTCCGAACACTAATATTTTCACAGTAGCCACAATAATTTTCACAGTAGCCTGAATTGCCGACACTTCCGCCTGAAAGACGCTCCAGTGATCTGGTAGCCTCATAGACCTGGATACTCCGATTGATTTCGAATAGATACCAATTCCAATGGCTCCTTCCAATTTGGATCCATCGATACAGTTTTGTGCGGAATATCCCGCGAGGTGCGCCGCATCCTTCCTCCTTTCTTTTATGAAAGGATGTTCTAAAATTTATGTCATATAGTCAATTCCTACAACAATATCAGTTTCTTTAAGTATCCTTGTATAACCAATGCTCGATGCATGCCATAGTCCAGTCGCCCAAAGCCGCCACACCTCTGCAGCATAGCTGTTGCATATACTTCAACTGAACTGTCATTACCTTTTGTGAATGTATTTGCAATTACGAATATGAATCGTTTTCTCGAGTAAAGAGCGGATAAAAATAGTTAAAATTGGCAAAATAAATATGGTCCTTCCTTAAAACATGTCCACGATATATGTATGGTTGCTAGTTCGATGTAACTTAACAATGAGCACTCATCCGAAACTATCGCTTGTTTTATAGAAAATGTAAGCGATACTCGTAATCAAAACTTGTTACTTTCACGGCCTTTTCATGAATTGAGCCTTTCTTAAGGCTCATTAATGCATATTTTGCATTTGGGTTTGCAATTTTAACCATATAAAGTCCTACTCAGGCTACAATGAAGGTCGCAACAGCTTTACAATGCTTATTTTGCTAAAAAAAAAAACTTTTTAGCGATAAAGCTCGTTTATCTCACGTTCGTGCCATCTACAAGCAAAGTTGCCAAGTATGAGGCTTGGAGAACCAGAAATGATTGTGGAAAAGCCATTACTTACCTATTAAATTGGTCATTATAGCACTTTTGGGAAGGATTTCAACCTAGCTGCTCGCACCAGCCATTTAGCGTGTGCTAATAATATCCAAGAGTGGCAGAATGTAAAGTTTTTACATCAACTCCGAACAACAGATTTGTGAAACTTTTATGTACTCACAGTTTTTTTGCTAAAGGACTCCTGAGAGGAAGTACATACATAGATGGTCGTTATAACCATTCAGCCTGGATTATGGCTTAATTGCGACTTATTGTGTGCGTTAACTTCATATATGAATGGCGGGACTTAAAGCTTAAAGTTGATTCCGAACGATGGATATTTTTGAAAAACTTTTTATGACAGAAATCTGCTGAGAGGAACTCTCACTACTTATGTTGTGTGTGTTAATTTTATTCTTAAGTGGCGGGCCCTATAGTTTAAAGTCGACTCCGAACGACAGATTTTTTTGAGAAACTTTTCATAGCAGATTTTTTTTTCTCTCAGAGTTTTTGCCAGAAATCTGCTGAGAAGAAAATACTTTTTGTATTTTATTTTGATGTCTCGCCTGGGACTCAAACCCTGGCTTTTACGTCTAATAAGCGAGCACACTATCTACTACACCACGGCGACTTAGTTAGTTTCTCATAACTAATAGACCGGAAAACTATTAGCTTTCCACTACAGCATGCAGCACTGAATTTTCGTATAAACAATATCCAAACTCACTTTGTGATCCTCTACTACTTTGCTTCAAATATTTTTTTTTTTCGAATGTCCCCGGCCTCACACTAACCCACCCACACCCGATCGCGTAGGGCTCGTCCCCATTACGTAGTTACACGTACACACTACAGTCCGAACTGTAACGGGTAAGGGAAAAGTTATGGCAACGAGATCATAAAACAGCTACAGAACTTAATCACAAGCTGAATAAGGTAACAATAAACCGGAACTACCTAAGACAAGAACGAGAATAAATTTTTATGTGATAATTTATGAATTAATGCCAGCATATAAGCTACGTTTTATATTAAAAAAACTACAATTAAAATCTATAAAATCATAATACAAGTTAAAATCATGACATAATCTACGAAAAGAAAAATTACATGCATAGTTGGTTCTATAGAAATCTATAGAAAGAGGACGATAGTGACGTGAAAATCTTGCTGGAATACTAAAATTCAAGTTACAAAGCAAAAATTCAGAATCGATATCACCTTTAACCAGATTAAAAAGAAAAGAATCCCCTAAAACGTTCCAAAGTTGGAAGTTTTATCAAAGCCAATCTAGCCTCATATGACGGAAGCCCATTGGCATAATCCCATCCTAAGCCATGTAAACAGAATAATAAAAACTGCTTCTGCACAGACTCAATTGAATCACTGTGGCAACGATAGTATGGATTCCAAATAACAGATGCATACTTCAAAATAGGTCTGGCAAGTGAAATGTACAGTAGTCTTGTTGATATATAGGATCAATGAATTTCCTAGCCCATCTTCTTACAAAACCGAGAACAGCCCGAGCCTTGTCAATCATCATACTAATATGATCAATAAAAGACAATTTAATATCCAATAATACTCCCAAATCAAGAAATGTAGTCACAGTTTCCAAAGAGTAAGAATTAATCACGTAAGTGGACGAAATTACATCCCCGCGAGAGAAAACCATGCATTTACATTCTCTCCATTAAATTAATCCTGGACCAAGTTACAAACAAACCAATATTTCCCTGGAAAACACCTTGGCCATGATCATCATCAAAAGTATAAAATAATTTAACGTCATCAGCAGACATCAGAATATTACAATCAGAAACAGCACAAGGAAGATCATTCAGAAACAGTGAGGGATCCAAATGGCTACCCTGCGGAGCACCAGAAGTAACATATACGAGTCTTTTTCACTTCAGATGGTTTACCAGTATTCAAAGACTCTCTCGTAATAAATCTTTATTTTGTCTTTAAAGCATTTTAAATTTAAATCAAGTGAATAAAATAAATCAAATCCACTCCAAAAAAAATCAAAAACCACTCTCATTGCATTTGATTATCCCCTTCCCTCGTCTCTGCGGCATATTTACCTATGCCTGCTTTAGCTGGCATACATAAATTATTTCCCGAAATATTTGTGTGGTTAAATCTCTTAAATTCCTTTGAGTATTTGTGTACGGCATGTGACACCATCTCTCTGTCTGTCTGTGTATGTTTTGTCCGCCTTAAAGTCATGATTAAAACGTCATTAAGTTATTGCATAAAGCGTAAGTGAAAGCGATAGCGGAAAATAATGTCAAAAATACCAAAACAGCACCTTAGCGAGCAAATTAAGGAGACCCTTTCGCAATATAAGAGTGTATGTTGCTGGGCTATCAACAGCATAATTTAAGGGCCATAAATTAAATAAATGAGTTGGTGATTTCAAATAAAATGGCCGGTAATGCAATAAAAATTTTCTTAATAAAAAAAATTATATTTTTTATTATATAAGAAGGAAGGTCGCTGTATTTTTACCATTCACCCCATGGTATTGTTATTCTCTAAAGGCTGGCTAGTTATAGGAATTTCCCATAAAGATGTCAATCTTTTAAGGTAAAGTTGATAACGATTGTAATGTTAAAGGTTTTCTTAAAAAAAAAAACAAATGAAAGGCTTTTGATGGCTTTTTTCAGGAGTTATTTATTGTTTACCAGAGAAAGAGAAGTGTAAGCAAGCATTGGCATAAATATTTTGAGACCACAATTCTTGAAAGGATTGTTGTCTCTTTAATATATAATTTATTGGCTTAAGAGACAACGATTGTCAACAGAACAAACTTAAATTCAGGAAGAATTATTTTCGGTGTTGAAAGTTTACATGCAACAAAGTTGCTTGTCAATTGCTCAGTAGGTTTTAATACTTCCATTCGACAAATAAAGCATTTCAATACATGAAAAAAGAGAAAGCAAATGAAATATTGCTAGGAATATGAAAAATTCAGATACTAGTGTTCCGCTTTTACAACGTTTAACATTAAAAAAAATAAACAAAAATTACAAAAACAAAACAATGCAGTAAACACACCTGTTTACAAATTACCGTACTGCTTAATATAACAACAAACACCAGCATAAAAAGTGGTAAATAAGTAAACAAAAATCAACAACAAACACTACAAGAATAAATGTAAACAAACTCCACAAACACCACTACAGCAACATCGTTGTTTACAGTTATAGAGATTTCGAAAATGCGCAGTCATGAACATTCGTCTTCAAGAACATTCATCAGACTGTTTATTTTGACATATAAAACCAAAGCAGACCACATAGTTAGTAAAAATCCTGTCAGTCTTGTGTGAAGACGCGTTGTGTTTGAAGAGAGTAATTGTGCTTTAAAGATTTGTTGAATAATTGTCTAGTAATTGTTACTGTTTATGCAAAGGGTATAGACAATGGAATAACAAAGAAAAGCCACTGTTGTTGTTTACATCAAGTTGTGAATAGTGGCAAACAGAATTGTACGAATAATAAAGAATTTTAATTAAAATTAAAAACACACTTATTTTTATTTTATTTGAAATCTACTAGCTTTTGTCGGGTCCGCCAACTAACGTTTTTTTTTTCAACTACTGCTTATTTCGTAAATGGTAACACTTAGTCAATGTCTGACGAATATGGTTGAGAATACGCGTTTTCGCTGGTGCCGAAGGTGCCGACTTTGGCTAAAAAATCATCTTTTAAGATGAAGCTCATTTTGATCTTGGCGGGTACGTATGTGAAGATGCCGTGGTTTAGTAGGTATTAGACATAAAAGCCAGGGTTCGAGTCCCAGGCCAGACATCCATTTCCTCTCAGTAGATTTCTGGCAAAAACTCGGAGAGCAAATAAAATTGCCATGAAAAGTTTTTCATAAAATCTGTCGTTCGGATTCGACTTTAAACTGTAGGTCCCGCTACTCATGTATAAAATTAATACACACAACATAAGTGGTGTGAGAAACTAGGTCAATAATCCTGACTAATGGGTTCTAATGACCAATTATGTACATATGTATGTGGGTATGTAAACAAGCAAAATTGTCGCATTTGGGGCACAGAAAACCCGTACGCATACATTAAAAACCCGACGCACCCAAAACGATTCAATATTTGGTGCGGATTTTGGTCCAGAACCATAATTGGGCCACTTTTTTCGAATATGAGCAAGGAGTGGCCGTTACAGTCAATGGCGATCATTATCGGGCCATGTTAAACCAATTTTTTTTTCACAAAAATTGAACAGGAGGAATGTGGCAACATTTGGTTTCAACAAAACGGAACTACTTGCCACACAGGCTAATCTACACTCGATGTTTTGCGCCCTGTTTTTGAAGATCGCTGGTGTCGTTTAGCCACCTCGGAGTTGCGATTTGACACCGTTGGACCATTATTTGTGGGGTGACGTCAATGATAAATGTTACGCTGACAAACCAGAGACAATTAACGCTTTAAAGGACAACAATCGTGAAGCCATTTGGGAAATATAGCTGCACACAATCGATAATATGCTTAAAAATTGGACCGATCATGTAGGCTACTGCATGGCCAGCCGAGGCAACCATTTGAATGAAATTATTTTTTATTATTAACCGGAAGGATTGTACTTTCAAATAAAAAAAGAAATTTGAGAAAATATTCTGTAGTTCTTTTTTTAAAGCATTTTCAAAAAAACGAAAGTTATTTGGCGGACTCTTTACATTAAACGTTTTTTTAAAAGGTAAAAACGTAACAATATTATGTTTATGGCTACTTCTCAAGCCTTTGATAAGTGTTTAGGACTTGTTTCTTTTCCATACAAACGTTATTTTCGCAAGCTAGACTTGAGTATGCACTAGTCTTTCAAGTAAAGGTTATACCTCTTAGCGCGTCATTATTTCCTTTTTTCTTTTATTTTTTGGTTTTTTTCCAACAAAATTTACTAGATGGTTACGAATTTTATTTAATGCCCATCAGCCAAAAGTGGAAAAAAGGTACGTTAATATTGGTTATGGAATAACATGGCCAAAGTGAACAAAATTCCTTGGAGAGTTTAATGAAAAGGAAAACCAAACAAGTGAACGAATGAATGAACGAATGAATGAATGAGTGAATGTTTTATTAACTCATGCCATGCCAGTCAAGTATTCCATTGTTCTGAGCACACGCATAGATACACTGTTAAATACATACATCTACGAGCACATAAATTTACGTACAAAATAAAAAATAAAAGGAAAAAATCGAAAAGAAACTGTGTTTCAAGCCAATGTTCCTGTCTTTGCAAAGAGTAGTCAGCCATCCAGCCAACCAGCCAGTCATAAGAACAAATAACACACAGCCAAAGGACTTGCAGCATGAACCAAAATAACCAACCTAGAGGTAAGAGGTAAACCAAGTTCAAATATGTATAAAATATGTGTTTGCCCACTCTCTCTCTCTTTCACTCTCTCTCTCTGTCTCTCTGTGTATGTTTGTACGTATGTGTGTATGTCTATTGTATCCTCCTATGGTATGTATGAACATTTGTGGGTTTTACAATGTCCTGAAGTGAAAATTAATGGCAACAAATTTTTATGGCAGCATTTGTCACTGATTTAATGCTGATTTACGCGTGTACATGGTCTCCAAAATGAACAAAAATAACAACAACAACAAAAAGAATCTGAAAAATTTTCGCATGTCAAACAATGCAGCAGTTGAGTTGAGTTGAGTTGAGCTTTTAAGGAAACCCTGCAAGGGGAGGAAAACATAAAAGAATTTTTCAATAGAAAAATCTTTCATAATTTTGATATGCTTTTAGAGGTTAATGGACATAAACTGTAACTTTATTAGACTCATGCATGCTACGTAGCAATTTTTAGAATTTTTTTCTCTTAAAATTAAAAGAAAACTGGACGTCTTCCATTTACTCATTCTGCATTTGCCCAAAAGTGCAAAGATCACTTGGTTATTGAATAAAAGGAAGAATAATAATGAAACATTTTTTTATATTTCATTTTGTTCTTTTAAAATATAAGCTCATAGATTGCAAATAAAATAAAAATAAATTTGTGTTAAGTTTTTATTAAAATTCCTTACTGTTCGTACACATCTCTGTGTCACTGTTCACAACTTGATGTAAACAACAACAATTGGTTTGCTTGTTATTCTTCTGTTTACGCTCTTGGCATAAACAATAACAATTACTAGACAATTGTTAGGCAGATCTTTGTAACGGAGATCTTCAAACCACGATTACTCTCTTCACCGCGTCTTTACACAAGACTGACTGAACTTTAAGTTGGGGTTTGAATCACTAGCTCTAGTCTTATAACCCAACACCCAACTTACTAGAATAGTCTGACTTAATCTAAGCAATTGGAAATGATAATTAAAGAAAATCTTTGTGTTGATTGATTTTTTCCAGTTAATAAGTAGTAGGTTCGTATAATGATTGAGATACCATTAGCCGTTTCGTAACGCAACAACGCTTTCATTGGTTTATTTTACTAAAGAGATGACATTTCTGTGCATTTTATTGCATTCGCAACGTGCTGGGTTTGATGCAATTTCTAAATTGCAAAATTAACTGTGATTGTCCAATAGAGCAGCATTGTTGAATAAGTTTTCATTTTAAAGGGGGATTTTAGACGATCATAAAGGGTCCGCCAAATAACATTTTTTTTCGAAAATACTTTAAAAACAAAATTATTGAATATTTACTCAAAATTCTTTTTTTATTTGAAAGTACAATCCTTCCGTTTAATAATGGAAAATAATTTCATTCAAATGATTGCCTTGGTTGGACGATCGGTCCACTTTGCGACGATCGGGCACATTATCAATTATGTGTACCTGTCTTTCATCAATGGTTTCACGAAAATTGTCCTTTAAAGCTTCAGTTGTCTCAAATCACTTATCTTTGACGGCACCCCACAAATAATAGTCCAACGGTGTCAAATCGCAGGCCCAAGCTGGCCAAACGACATCAGCTCTGTGGTTGATAATGTGATCATCAAAAACAGGACGCAAAACGTCGAGAGTAGCTTCGGCTGTGTGCCACGTAGCGCCGTCCTGCTGAAACCAAATATTGCCAATATCCTCCTCTTGAATTTTTGTGAACAAAAATTCGTTCAACATGGCTCGATAACGATCGCCATTGACTGTAATGGCCAGTCCTTGCCCATTTGCGAAGAAAAATGGCCCAATTATGCACCTGGAACAAAATCCGCACCAAATAAGTACTCGTTTTGGGTGCGTCGTTTTATGTTCCCCAAATGCGACAATTTTGCTTGTTTACATACCCGCCAAGATTAAAATGAGCTTCATCTGAAAAGATGATTTTTTTTGCCAAAATCTGCATCTTCTGTAAGTCGATCGCAGGCCCACTTAATGAAGCTCAAACGCATTGGATGGTCAATATTCATTCAGCGGAAGGATAAAACTAATTATCTGTCAAATCAAACATGAGCTAAGTGTTACCATTCACGAAATAAGCACTAGTTGAAAAGAAAAAACGTTAGATGGCGTACCCGATACAAATCGCATGACATTTCAATTGTTTGTTTAGAAGATAGCGGATAGTATCATGTATTGTGCAAACTTACATAATGAGAGCATATAATAATGAATGAAGTCGCTGCAGTCTGGTAGCTAGCGTGTTGGCTTATTAGACGTGAGGCCACGAAATTCAATCAGCAGGTTAGACATCCCCTAAATCTGAAAAAATATTTCTACGGCAACTTCTTCTCTGCAAACTACTATCACAAACTCTGAGTGCAAATCAAATTGCAGGAAAAAATTTCAAAAAATTCTGTTGTTCTGTACTGTACGTCCAACCACTCATGTACAAAATTGTCACATACAACATAAGTGGCCTGTGAAGCTAGGTAGTAATCCTGGCAAATGTATGTCCTCATATATGTGACCAATTATGTATGTATGTGCATATGACAAAGACCCCTACAGAATAACGAGAAATAGAGTCAGGATTCGGTGAGCAGCTAGACTATCAGGACTTTACGGAAGACATTTGTCTACTGACACACCTATATACGAACTTAACACTGTTGTTCAGTTGTAGTCTAGTATGTAGTTGTGCTGGCTTATTCGACGAGAACCCATGATTGAACTCTTATTTATAATTGGCTGTTACAGTCAGGATTACGCCCTAGCTTCTCACACCACGCATGTTGTGTGCGTTAATTTTATATGTGAGTGGCGGGACTTGCAGTTTAACGTCGACTCCGAACAATGGATTTTTTTGAGAAACTTTTTAATGGCATGTTCATTTGCTCTCAGAGTTAATGCCACCAGAAATCTGGTGAGAAGAAATCGCCGAAAAAATATTTGTTTTTCATATTTCGACTTGATGCGTGACCTTGGATACGAACCCGGACTTTGCGTCTAATAAGCATTGAACTCTTGGCTTTAATATTTCGAACCCAGCTAAATGTTAAAAAATATTTCTTTCGACGACTTCCTCCTACCAATTTTCTGGGAAAAACTCTGAGTTTAAATGAAATTGCAAGGAAAAATTACACAGAATTCTTTCTCTTGGAATGGAATAGACTTTAAACTATAGGTCCTGCCACTGAAGGATGAAATTAACACACAAACACGACAAAAGTGGTGTGAGAAGCAAGGTTTTAATAATGACGAAAGGAATGCAATGACCAATTTAGTAAGTAAGTAAGGAAACTAATTATTAACGTATTGAAAACAGAAGTAAGGTCATACAATCAAAGTGTCAAATGTTGTAAAGGATTTGGACTACTTCTGCTGTTTGAGTAGCATTTACAATGAAGTTGGTTGTCTCCCATCAAATCTGTAAAGTAAGCATTTAGATGATTGATGAAAGTCCAGGAATCAAAATCAAGTTAAACAAAAACGCCAAATTAAATGCTTTGTACCACTGTGAAAACTGATCGGAAAAGGATCATGGATGTTATAAGTACAGACCAAACAAATACCAATCGAGCGGGAAATCAGAAGACGCGATTGAATTTGACTCATACAATAGCCGTAGCCATAGCCGTAGCCGTAGCCGAAGCCGTAGCCATAGCCGTAGCCGTAGCCGTAGCCGCAGTCTAGTAGATAGTGTGTTAACTTATTAGACATGAGCCTGTTGAGGTTTAAACAGAGCCTGATTTCATGCAAAAACTCTAAGGGTAAATAAAAAATTGCCATGAAAAGTTTCCTAAAAATCTGTCGTTCACAGTCGACTTTACTGTACTGTACGTTCCACCACTTAAGTATAAAATTAGCATACTCAACATAGGTAGTATAAGAATCTTGGTCGCAATCCGGACTGTAGGGTTAGATGACCATTAATGTATGTATAGTTCATAAAAATTATGATGACTGAAGTGCAATAAATTGGTCTCCCATGGGAAGTAAGAAGTCGCCGTGGTCTAGTAGGTAGTGTGTTGGCTTATTAGACGTAAAAGCCAGGGTTCGAGTCCCAGACCAGACATTAAAACAAAATACAAAAAGAATTTCTTCGGCGATTTCCTCTCAGCAGATTTCTGGCAAAAACTCTGAGAGTAAATAGAATTGCCATGAAAAGTTTCGCATAAAATCTCTCGTTCGGAGTCAACTTTAAACTGTAAGTCCCGCTACTAGGTTCTAATGACCAATTATGTATGTATGTATGGGAAGGAAATACTTTTACGAATCTAGTCTGATTTAGTATCCCAGTTTGGCATTTTTCTAAAGCCCATAATGGCAAGAGTAGCCGGTATTCATGTGTTTATTATGTCAGTTGCAAAGTTACCATATATAATGCAGGTTATGATAATCCTTGATTAAATCTATTCCGTAATCTAATTTTTTTTTTGTTGTAACGTTGCACTTTAGGCTTTAAACCTTAAACTTTAATTATTTTAATTATTTATAGGCATGCTGCTCCTTATTTTAATGCCAAAATCTTAAATAAATAAATCTTTAAAGGCCTTCATGTGTTTTAATGGCTATTTACTGTTGCAACCATATTTTTGCTTTGCTACTTAGCTTTGATGGATAACATTTTCTCATGCAACAAACAACAGGAGCAGTAGCAACAAATTGAATTTAATTATTTTTCCGTTTTTTTTTTTTGGAAAAACAAGAAGGACCTTCTAATTTTACAACATCCTTTTTGCTAACCAGCCACTATACGTCCCTTTACAGAAATCCTGTCTCTCTAGTCATTTTTAATCCAAACTAGTGTAGAACCAGCAATGGCAAGTGGGCAAGAGCCATTGTTGTCACTTTGATGCTGTTGAAAATTGAAACAAATGCAGTCAGTAGTTGAAAATATTTGACCATAATGGGCCCATCATCTTCATCTAACACCAATGCAATGAACCTTCTTGCGGTTAAGCACGCAAAAATTTGTTTCTATTTTTTTGGATTTTTTGTTTTTTTTTGTGTACCCATCCTGTGCCGCTATTCTAAAGGCTAAAAAGAGCACGAAAAAGAAAAGAAACAAAAAGGGAGGGAATGAACAAGCGACAAACAGGACATAAACAACACAAAATAACAACAACAACAGCAAAGCCGCAAGTGTCCAAAACTGTGAGATAATCACGAATTACATAAATCATGGTGCCCCCAACCAAATACCGGCTACAATACAACAGTGTTTGTACAAGTTTTTTATGTTTTTTTTTACGTTTTTCTTCCCTAGTTTCTGTTTTTGTCTGGGCTTACAGTTTGTTGTCCCCAGCCATAACTCCATAAAGAGTTTCATGGCGCATTAGAAAGCAGCAGGAAAGTGTTGCAGTGTATTTGGTGTGTGTTTTTTCCATAGAGAAGTTGAGAATTGGGTTGTCATTCTACGAAATTAGTTTATTTATAATGGCTATTGAATGGTGGTACTACTGATTGGATTAGAAATCATGACAAATGTATGTTCAATTTTCTTTATGTAAGGATTTACAGCCTGTAAAACATAAATTGAATGAAGCTTTTATTCACTTTTTTATTTTTTTATTTTGATGCCATAAGTTTATAATCCTTTTTGTGAAATGTAGTAAAGCCTTAAAATTTGTGGGTATTAAAAGAAATGAAGAAATTCAAAATGATTGTATTAATTTTCATGGGTTTTTATAGCTAGTTCCCGATTATGGAGAAATTTAATGCAGTTTCATCAAATCTTTAGAGTCCTAAATGATAGTTGATACACTAAGCAAACGTAAGTTACGTTCTTGATTATAAAATTGTGTAGATTTGCGACTTTAAACTGCAGGTCTTGCCACTCATGTATAAAATTAACATACACATAACTGGTGTGAGAAGCTAGGTTGTAATCTTGGCAGAAAGGTTGTAATGTCCAATCCTTTTGGGATCTCGAGAATACTACTCCCGGAGGCTTAATCCAAAAAAGCTTCTAATTTATCTGTTTTTATTAATGTTTCTTAAGTGTTCAGCAGAGTTAAATTACGAATCTACAAGCTCATTATTAACAATGTGGCAAAATAGATTCACTTATGGACACTTGGCAAGTGCGAGCTTCTAAATACTCAAAATGTTACGTTTTTACCTTTTAAAAACGTTTAAGATATAAGCTCGTAGATTTCAAATAAAATTAAAATCAATTTGTGTTTAGTTTTAATTAAAATTGTGTGTGCCACTGTTCGCGACTTATTGTAAACAACAACAATTGCTTTGTTTGTTATACATACATACATACATAATTGGCCATTACAACCCTTCAGTCAGGATTACGACCTAGCTTCTCACACCACTTATGCTGTGTACGTTAATTTTATACATGAGTGGCGGGACCTACAGTTTAAAGTCGACTCCGAACGACAGATTTTTTTGAGAAGCTTTTCATGGCAATTTTTACTCTCAGAGTCTTTGCCAGAAATCTGCTGAGAGGAAGTCGCCGAAGAAATATTTTCGTTTTGATGTCCGACCTGGGATTCGAACCCGGGCCTTTTGTCTAATAAGCCAACACACTACCCACTAGACCACGGCGACTTTTATTATTCCTCTGTTTAAACACTTTTGCATAAACAATAGCAATTACTAGACAATTGTTCGACAAATCTTTCTAACGGAGATGTTCAAACTACGATTACTCTCTTCAAACACATCGCATTTTCATACAAGACTGACTGAATTTTTACTAACTCTGTGGCCTGCTATGTTTTGCCTTTAATATAAATAAATAATTGGCCACTACAACCTTTCAGTCAGGATTATGGCCAAACTTCTCAACACCACTTATGCTGTGTGTGCTAATTTTATACATGACTAGCGGGACCTATAATTTAAAGTCGACTCCGAATGACAGAATTTTTAAGAAACTTTTCATGGTAATTTTATTTACTTTCAGGGAGGAAGTCGCCGAAAAAATATTTTTTTATATTTTGTTTTTTGATGTCTGGGCAGGGAGTTGAACCCTAGCTTCTCGTCTAATAAACCAACACACTGCCTACTAGACCGTGGTGCCTTTATATAGCAAAGTAAAAATTCTGATGAATTTTTTTGAAAGCGAACGTTCATGACTCTGATTTCTCGAAATCTCTTTAAATGTAAACATCGTTGTTTACATTTATTATTGTAGTGTTGTTGGTATATTTTTATTTATTTGTTTACCAGTTTTTATGGTAGCATTTGTTGTTATATTAAGCAATGCGATAATTTAAAAACAAGTTGATGGTTTTGTTTTTGTAGCTTTTGTTTATAATTTTAAAACACCAGTATTGCTACAATAAACCTCGTTGGTTTACCATTTTAGAAAGGGACAGCCATCTTTACCGATTCTTTATTAAAATTTCTAGAAAATTTTCTTGATAAACAAGTTTAACCAAACAGCTTGTGAATATTGCAGAGGCGGAATAGATTTATGAATCATTTCCGACAAGGCAATATTCGTAGGTAATAATGACAAGTAAGTACTGAATTAAAATGGATTTTCAATTAAAAAATTTTTGTGTAATTAATTCAATTGACGAAGCATTACTGCTCATAACTACATAACTGCTCATTACAACCCTTCAGCCAGGATAATTGACCTAAAGTGGCGGGACCTACAGTTTAAAGTCGACTCCGAACGATAGGTTGTTTTGAGAAACTTTTCATGGCAATTTTATTTACTCTCAGAGTTTTTAATAGAAATCTGCTAAGAAGAAATCGCCGAAGAAATACTTTTTGTATTTTGATTTGATGAATGGCCTGGGGCTAGAACCTTGGCTTTACGGCTAATAAACCAACACTTTAGCTACTAGACAACGGCGACTTCAGAGCATTATTATCACTCCATTATTATTCCCTCATGTGCATCTGAGCAACAAATTCTATTCGTTATGCAAAACTCAAATTTGTTGGCTTGACTTTATAGCCTCATTAAAAGTAATTTCAGAATTTTTTTTTTTTGTTTTTTTGTTCAGCTGACATGAGACTGATTATGACACAGTAAATGTAAATCATCTAAATGACGTTTGTTTTTGAAAGTTGTCAGTTGTTATTTCAAAATAATATTCCCCTTTCCACATCTCCCTCTCTCACACAGCCTATCTCTAATCTCTTATGTAAATTGTGGCATCTTGCCCTAGAGCATCCAAAAAAATTTAATTCAAGTAAAAATAGTAACAACAACACCAACAACAACAACAGTGATAATGCCAAAACAATAAGAAGAAAATCAAAATTGCAGTTAGTAGAGCAGCAGCCAAAACAAAAAAAGCATGAGAAACAAGGGTGGGCCAGGCATTACACGGCAAAAACAAAACAAATTTACTCAAGTGCAACAACGTTAATGCAACTAAAGATGCTAAACACACCAGGGCAAGTGCACAATATAAGCTGGTGTGTCATTACTTCTTAAGTACCATTGAGAGCCGCTGCTTAACACAATTGTTTTTGATGATTTGCAAAGTAAAACCCATACACCCATGCACCCATATACCCATGCACCCATATACCCATGCACCCATACACCAATGCCTTAAATATGCATCACATGTATTTCCATCTCCTTATACATATATATGTATCTATAGATTTGTGTGTGTGTATGTTGGTTGTTGATTTAAGAAGTATGAATAACCCACTCAAGCGGAAATGAAATGAAATTTTTTTTTGTTTTGCATTCGTGCATGTGTGTTAAAGACAATGTAAAATGGAATGGAACGTAC
The DNA here is from genome assembly GCA_014635995.1 of Sarcophaga peregrina. Taxonomy (NCBI): domain Eukaryota; kingdom Metazoa; phylum Arthropoda; class Insecta; order Diptera; family Sarcophagidae; genus Sarcophaga; species Sarcophaga peregrina. Next base: position 19,082,798 of record CM025790.1, read on the forward strand.
GAATGAATGAATGAATGAGCAAATGAATGAATGTTAAGAGTCGCGAATATGTTTCACAAACACTCATACTCACACTCAATTATCATAAACAAAACAACTGTAACAGCAACAACAAAGGGGGAAAATATATGCCAACATCTTCATACGTATTTGGCTGACGTCTTTTCTTTGATTTCTTGTTTCCCTTTTCCTTAAAGCTGTGAACACATATACTCACACAAACACAAGTTTCTTGCGAATGCACTGAGAGAAAATTTTTAAAAAAATTTTTAATTTCTTATTGCAAAATATTTTTTACATCACTTGGCATTAAAATTGTAAACAAAAGCCGTAAAAACAAAACAAACTTGTTTACAGATTATTTTACTGCTTAATATAACAACAAGCAGCAGCATAAAAAATTGGCAAACAAGTAAACAAAAATATACCAACATACAATACAATAATTATTACATTTATAGGTATTTCGAGAAGGCGAAGGCACGAAAATTCATCTCAAGAACATTCATCATTAGCAGACGAGTTAGTAAAGTTCAGTAATTATATTTTGCATATCTCGGTTACAAAGATCTGTCGCCGTGGTCTAGTGGGTAGTGTGTTGGCTTATTAGACGAAAGGTCCGGGTTCGAATCCCAAGTCAGACATCAAAACGAAAAAAAAATATTTCTTCGGCGACTTCCTCTCAGCAGATTTCTGGCAAAGACTCTGAGAGTAAAAATTGCCATGAAAAGCTTCTCAAAAATCTGTCGTTCGGAGTCGACTTTAAACTGTAGGTCCCGCCACTCATGTATAAAAGTAACGCACACAACATAAGTGGTGTGAGAAGCTAGATCGTAATCCTGACTGAAGGGTTGTAATGGCCAATTATGTATGTGTATCTTTATGGCAACACTGGTTTTAACAGCTCACGCACGGTTCGTGTTTTGTTTCCCTGTCAAACATCTTCAGTTTGGTCTATAATTAAACCATGAATTTGTCTTACAAACGAACAACGCTTGAATTTTATTATTAAAATGCGTGCTAGGTTCACCGCGCGCTTCTTCCATTTTATGGCTAGTTTAATCGACCCACTGAAGTGGCTATTCGGGCTATTGTAACTAAATTTCGCACCAAATTTACATTGTTGAACATTAAACCACCAACACACTTATGTAGTATGCGAACTGAAGAAAATATCGCAGCTGTATCAGCCAGTGTTAATGATGACCATCAATTATCGATTCGTCGCCGTTCGCAGCAATTGGGCCTCTTTTACGCAACAACATGGACAATTTTGCGGAAGGATTTAGGTGTGAAATCTTTCAAAAGACTTGCATGAAATCTGGTTTCAACAAGACGGTGCCACATACCATACAGTACGCGTAACAATGGACTTATTGAGAGGCGAGTTTGGTGAACATTTTATTTCACATTTGGGACCGGTCAATTGGCCAAATAGACCGTGCAATTTAACGCCTTTAGACTGTTTTTTGTAGGGCTATGCTAAAGCTCATGTCTATACAGACAAGCCCGCTTGACTTTACCCATTGAAAGACAACATTGAAGCATTTATTCATGAGATACCGGCCGAAATGTTGGAAAGAGTATGCCAAAATTGGACTAAGCGGATGAACCATTTGAGGCGCAGTTGCGGTCAATATATGCATGAAATAATCTTCAAACATTAAATTATATGGACCGTAATATCAATTCAAATAAAGATTTTATAAATTTTTCTGAATTTTATGTTTTTTTTTTTTTTGAAAACTTTTCCTATAGCTCCTAAAAATTCACCCATTATTTAGTGATTGTTATTGTTTATACAAAGGGTATAAACAGAAGATTAACAAAAAAAAGCTATTGTTGTTGTTTACATCAAGTTGTGAACAGCGGCACACAGAATTAAGCGAAGAATAAAGAATTTTCGATTAAAACTAAACAGAAAATTTATTTTTATTTTATTTTGAAACTCATATTTTAAACGTATTTAAACGCAAAAATATTCCCAGCCAAGATTAAAACCTAGCTTTTCCCACCACTTATGTTAAGTATGTTAAATTTATACATGAGTTGGGGACTTGCAGTCTTAAGTCGACTCCGAATGATAGCTTATTAAGAAACTTTTCATGGCAATTTTATTTTTACCCTCGGAGTTTTTGCCAAAAGACTGGCGAGAGGAAGTCGGTAAAATAAATATTTTTCGTTTTGTCCTAGATGTCTGAGCCAGGTGTTGAACCGCGGGCTCTGGTCTTATAAGCCAACACACTCTCTGTGAGACTGTGGCGACTTATCAACTGTCAAAGCTTGAAATACACTGTAGTTCTCAAAGATTTCTCAAATCAACAAGAAATAATGAAATGGGGGAATATTTAGTGCATTTACGCCATACGTATATACATACATACCAGAGATCAGCAATGAATCGTTTTTTCGCTACTCATAAGCACTCATGGAATTTTGAATATGAATGAATAAAGAGAATTGTTCTCGCTTAAATATTGATTTATAAGTTAAGTAGCAATGAGTATGAGTACAACGTTGACATCAAACTCACAACATTCCAAATATGTTTGATTCATACGCCTACTCATTCTGATTCATAAATTTAGAAAAATACTTATAATACTTACAAGTCATTCGAGTGGGTCGAATCATTCATTAAAATTACAACCTCTGTTGTTGCATATACAAACAAAAAAGAAAGGAAAGACAAAGACAACAAGCTAAGCATACACACAATCTTCTTGTGAGTATAGCAGTGTCCGTACTCGAATCATACTTATTTTGTGCTTCGTGTAAATGTTAAGTAGAGACGAGTTGAAGTCAATAACATCATGCATATTGTTAAGTATGAATACGACGAGTACTTCCAACTTTGAGTATGAGTAGAATGAGTATGTTGTCAAAATAAGTATGAATGCGTATAAGTAGCTGAAATTAAAAGTATGACTCAAACCTACTCATCGTTTTGAATACTTATTGCTGATATCTTATATATACATCATTGGCCATTGCAACCCTTCAGTCATGATTGCGGCCTAGCTTCTCACACCACTCTTGTTATGTGCGTTAATTTTATACGTGAGTGGCGGGACCTATAGTTTAACGTCGACTCCGAGCGACAGATTTTTGAGATACTTTTCCATGGCAGATTTTTTTAATCTCAGAGTTTTTGCCTGATATTTGCTGAAAGGAAATCGCCAAAGAATTATTTTTTTTATATTTCGTTTCAGTGCCCGACCTGGGATACGAGCCCGGGCTTTACGTCAAATAAGTCAACACACTACATTATACCGTAGGAAAGTCTAATATAATCGAACTGATACTACTATAGGCATCAAGCCGTTATAGGGCCTGAAGTTTAACTAATTCTACAGGAAAACTTACTGACTCCTTATTTTAAAAGTGCTACTCTTAAGTTATTAAAATACAATTAAAGTTGTCTCGAAATCAAATTTCTTTTCAGTGTGGCACACATAACCTGACCCATACCAGAGCCAATATATCACCATATGAACCCACGTTTTGCAAAAGGAGAAAAACTCAATGGAAAAAGAAAGGAAAGCGGCCTGTCAGCAAAATATGATGAAGGAAAATATTAGGGAATCGAAAGATCTTCAGCAAAGAGAAAGAAAAGGAGAGAAGGCTTAGAAATAAAAAGTCAAAGTTGGTTGTCTGTGTAAATAGTGCCAAAAACTTTTGCTGCACTTTAACAATCTAAATTTAAACTTGGCATCAATGTGTGTGTGTGTGTGAGAGAGAGAGTATGCTGCTTAGAAAACGTATGAAAAACTTCAAGTAGATTTTGGTTACAGCAAACGTTCGTTCGTTCGTTCATATTTATTTTTAATGTAAAAAACATACAAATTTTAGTTTAAATTCGTTTCATTTTTTTCTTTTGTACTCCTTGTTGTTGCCCGTGTTCTTTGTTTCATGGCACAGGAAACCGGAAACTTCACATCTTTGCCAATCGCCTGGTGCATTCCAATTAGAGTGAATGAGTATAAGAATGAAATTCAAGCGGCGTATGAAAACTTCAACAATAACAAAAATTTTTATAAAACTTATACACACACACACCCATACACATACACACAAATTCAAAGTATATTTAACCAAAAACAAAACGCAGCAGAATTGAAGACGGACGCCCTTGCCTTCGCAGTAAGGGAAAAAACTGTTAAAACTAGCAAAACAAAAATGAGTACGAAAAATATTGAAGATTTTTCCTTTTTCTTATTTGCTTTTGTTTTGTCTTGTTTGCTGCTCTTTTCTTTTCGTTTCGTTTCTTTTCTTTATCGAAAGAAATACAAACAAAGAATCTTTTTTTTCAAAATTCTACCACAAATTTGTAAAATTGTCTTGAAATAGCTGAATTAGGCGAACACAAGAACGAAAAAACAAAAAGAAAACAACACAACCAAAGCTGAAGCCAATGCCAGAGCCAGAGCCAGTGCGAGAGTGCAGAGTAATGGAAGAAATGTGCCAATTCAACGCATTTGTAAGACAAACAAATCAGAAAAAGATTTCAGGAAATATTTCAAGCAAACGAACAAACGAATTGGAAACAGACGTAAAGGCTTGAATATTACTTCACTGTGGTAGATCCTGCCATACGAAGCAAATTAAAAATAAAAATGAGAAGCTTTTTTCAACACATGCCGAGTACTAGTTTGCCTGAACTTTCATAAAATTTCATGAATTTTGCAAGCAAAACATTGTTTTTTCATGTTTTGATAAGAAGTGGGATAAATTAGTTATGATCCCAATTACTTTTGATTTGCGCCGATGCTACTCATCAATCGATTATTGGTCACACATTTTTCCCAAACGTTCTATCCAAATTTACGATCACATTTTAGACGGCGTCAGAAAGTAATCTGTTATCCATAATGCCAAATGATAACAACTTGGACCCTCTAGAATTCTGAACGGGCTACATATTGACCTTTTATCTGGAACAACACTCAACACTCTTAAGAACTCTTTTGAACTCCGTACACTGGGACACTTTGGAATGCTGACTAGGCTACCTATTGACCTTTTTACCAAGCAACAGTTACCTCTTGGTACAATCAATTTGAAGCCATAGGCATGCTAAGGTCATATACCAGTATGCCCTGGCGCCGATTAATTTGTATTGTCCTCAATAACCATCTGAATAGATTCTTAGATACCGTCAACTCAAATAGAGATTACTGAAGATCTTCCGCGAAATTTTCTGGTGGTGCACACCGGCAATTGAAAATTAAATCAAAAACGATTTATAATGCTTAGATAGTGGACTTGGATATGAAAAATTCGGACAGATTCCCAGATTAATGTAGTATTTTCCAGTCAAAAAACCTGGCTCTCCTTATAGTGTTTAATTGGCTGCTCAGTAACGGAATATAAAATATAATCGGTGTTAGACCTGTTTACGGAAAACTTTTCGGGAAGGCAACCTATCCAATATGAGGGTCGTAGTAGTCTAGTAGGTAGTGTGTTGGTATATTAGACATAAAGCCAGGGTTTGACTCCCAAGCCAGACATCAAAACAAGGTACAAGAATTATTTCTTCGGCGATTTCCTCTCAGCAGACTTCTAGCAAAAACGCTAAGATTAAATAAAATTGTCATAAGTGGTGTGAGAAACTAGGTCAATAATCCAGACTGAAGGATTGTAATGTCCAATTATGTATGTAACCTATCCGATCACTGTTGTCATGCAGGCAGAAACATTGCTGATCTCAATTAACGACTTCTACATCTGGCGAAGAAAAGGAAAATGTTATCCACTTTCTTTGTTAATACACGTTTTGTACGAGGTACACATACATATTGTTTGGCTCTCTATTCCTTTTCAGCTTAATGGAGTTATCATCCTTTAATGTCAAGGATATAGTTTGGTTTACTAAGCTTTTAGGTGGGTTTTTCAGCATAGTCGTGCTTTTAATGTGCAACCCTTGCGCTGTCACACTTCTCCTCTAGTTTGTTAGAGTTCGATCAGTACAGGGACTACGCTAAGCTGTGTCATAACAATGGGTCGCTATGCGTGCTCAAGTAAGCTTTGGTAATCAAAGCTACCACTTCGATCTAACCTGCATAGAGGCATAGCCGCAATCTGCGTGGAGGATATAAAGACAAGAATGGAGCCCATATTGAAAAATACAATAGATTGGATAGGTGTTCGGCTATTACAAAAAAATTCCCTCCTTGACTAACAATGCCTGAACCGAAAAAAGAATCTATTTGAGGCTTTGTAAAGCTAATTTTGAACGGAAAACCACAAATTTTATTTTACCCTCTCAACGTCGTACTCCATCCTTACATCCTGTCTAACTGAGAGGAGTGCCGCCTATTTTTTTCAGCTAAAGTTGTGACCAAGAGAAGGGGGAGAAAGATACTATGTATTTGGCATTTTAAAATGCTGATGGGGAATTTTTTGGTTATTACCTTAGAGATATAATGACCAACTATCTGATTTAGAGCAACGTATTCATCCGGAAGTCGCCGTAGTCTAGTAGGTATTACTTCGGCGATTTCCACTCAGCAGATTTCGGGCAAAAATTGCCATGAAAAGTTTCTCAAAAATATCGTCGTTCGGAGTCGACTTTAAACTGTAGGTCCATCCAATCATGTTTAAAAGTGAACACACAACAACAGTAGTGGTGTGAGAAACTGGGTCAATAATCCAGACTGAAGGCTTATAATATTCATTCGGGTATTATAGCTTAATTAATACATTCAATTCGTTTTGGCTTAATACGTTAACAATAATAAATGGAAGCTTAGTAAACCACATTAAACGCCATAATAAATTCTTGGCATTGCTTTTAAAACGCTACCATAAATTCGAGCGTAATTTAAAACGATTTTATTTTATTTGCGATTTAACCCGTATGCCGTTAATAGAAAATCCACTTAAATTTGTTCTTTCTTGATCTCTCTCTCTCGCTCTGTGTGTGTGTGTGTGGGTATTATCATCAAACAATGGAATTTAAAATGAAATCAAATAAACAAATAACCAATTTGATGTCTTGGAAATCTGCTACGTTTGTGTTGCACAATTGTTCCTGACAAGTTCCACATACTCTTACGTTTGCTCTCGTTGTTGCTGCAGTTTATACCATAGAGATGGAGGCATAAACAATCAGGCAGTAAAAAAAAAATAAACCATCGTTCTGCCACACACCATTGCCACACCATTGCCATGCCATGGTATTTCTTTCATGCTTTTGAAATCAACGCTAAAGTTGAGTTTCTTTTTTTTATGGTTTCCACCAACAATCGTGGAATAAGATGAAACTGGCAGAAGAAGAAGGAGAAGAGCGAGAGTATTATTATTGACATTACAGTAAAAATAAACTGATTGATGTGCTCTAAAGACGCTGGGGCTGACAATATTGCAGATACGGCCACAATTATATTGTGTGGCAAGAACTACCAGCCATTATGCCATAGCAGCACAAGAGGCAATAATACAAACAAACGAATAAACAGCCAGCGAATCAAAAAAGAATCACTGCAACATCATACGCCAAGGAACAAGACAGTGCAAGCGAGGGAGAATGTAAGCGGCAATAAAGAATTGAGTTGCAAGTAAATATAAATCCCCAAATAGTGTATCTTGCACATGCATATACAACCCCAGCCAATGTTGGCAGGCAGGAAATGGAATCCCTTTTCAAGGATAAAAAGCAGTAGTTCAATCCTTAAAGAAATTCAGAATCATCGTAAAACAAACAATTTTTCTTTTTAAAATCAGCCATGCAAGCACTTCAATCAGTACGATGTTGCAAAAAAAAAAAATACAAATGCAGTGAAGAAATATAAATAGATTTCCAACAACAAAACACTTGCAACATGCTAGCGAAATAAGCGTAATATTGTTGGCATAACCTCGCTACAAAACAAAAAAAAAAGTGAAAGCCATCAGTTAAACAGCAAGGACCCTGTGCAACATTAAAACTATAATTCGTTTTCCTCCTTGTCGCTATGCAAAAACATGTTGCAATTATTAGTTGTGAAAGGTGCAACGTCAACCCCATTGAAAGTGTATATAAAACAGTTGCCAATAGCATTAGCTAAACGACCGTCTCTATTAACTAATGTTTGGCGGTGGTGGCCATTCTTCAGCACAGCACAGCACAACACAACACCACACACTTCTCATTTTGCATTGCATTGCCTCAAAAGGTGTGCATGTGCCACAAAGTAAAAAGCATGAATATACTTGAGTAACTTATTACAGATTGCGGACGATAACATCAACCGTCAGCTTTATGAGCAGCACAACAAAGCTGCAAAAGGTAGCAAAATGTTGAAACCTAAACAATAGCAAACAATTTTCAAATCAGGCAGCTTAGTAAAGGTGTAGGAAATAATAGAACAACAATAACAATGTTGATAATAAATAACGAGGGTTGTTTTAACAGCCTTACATATTATACAGTTAGGATTACGAGCTAGCGTCTCACACTTTTTATATTGCGTGTGTCAATTTTATACAAGAGAGTTAGGAACTAATACTCTACAATACGCCGTAGAAGCATGGACCCTATTAAGAACTGATGCAGCAGCCTTGAGAGTATTCGAGAGAAAAGTCCTACGTAAGATCTTCGGTCCAGTACAAGTTGGTGGTGATTTTCGCAACCGATTTAACAGTGAGCTGTAAGGGATCCTGTCGCCGTTGTCTAGTAAATAGTGTGTTGGCTTATTAGACGTAAAGCCAGGATTCGAGTCCCAGGCCTAACAAAATACAAAAAGTATTTTTTCCGCGATTTCCTCTCAGCAGATTTCTGGCAAAAACTCTGAGAGTAAATAAAATTGCCATGAAAAGTTGCTCATATAATCTAATCGTTCGGAGTTGACTTTAAACTGTAGGTCCCGCCACTCATGTATAAAATTAACACGTTCGAATGGAGGAGGATGCTCTGACGGGACGGATATTTGATGTGGGGATCTGCTTAAGTCGGCGAAAAGGACGACCTCGTATCCGTTGGAAGGAACAAACCTGTCATCGATTGGTGTGATCAACTGGTGTAGACATGCAAGAAGCAGAGACGTGTTGCGGCAGGCCGAAATCCGTTAATCGGGTTGTTATGGCCAATTAAGTAAGTAAGTAAGAGTAAGGACCTGCAGTTTAAAGTCAACTCCGAACGACCGATATTTTAAGATACTTTTAATGGCAATTTTATTTTACCCTCAGAGTTTTGTACCAGAGATCTGCTGAGAGGAAGTCATCGAAAAAATATTCTTTCAAATCTGCTTTTTAAAACCGACCTGAACCATGGCCTCAGGTCGAACAAGCCAATTCACTACCGACTAGAATACGGCAGCTTATACAGAGATTATCTTAACTCTTTGAAAGAAGAAAATGTAGTGTTTTATTTCGGCAGACTTAATTTTCTGTTTCTCTCTCTCTCTCTCTCTCTCTCTCTTTATTAGAGAGTAGATTGCAGGATGAAGCATAAAAGAAAACCATTTGTATAGGTGGATTAACCTACTCCGAACATGAGAGACCAGAGACTATTGCATATACATTAACCATGGACTAAAAAGCACCCAAACACCGTAATGGGTAGCAAATTTGAGCAACATCAAAAGGTAAAGATTGCACAAGTTATATAAGGGTAAGGAGGAATACAATGCCATTTAAATGATTGCCACGGAGGATCGTTGTGCGACAGTTTCCAATCACAATTTCTTACCTATCGGACTGTGTTTCACGTTGTTCATAATGACTTTCATTAGAGAATTTTCTGCCTGAGTATGGTATTTCACGGCATCAAGTCTTATTATCCTGGCGACCTCTCCAAACCGTGAAGTTATTACCTTTGGAAACTTCTCATATAATAGAGACAAGATTGAGATTGTTATATTAGATTTCGATTATATTTAGGGACCAATAACAAGCCTCAAACTGTCACTTTTTCCAGATGCAATGCCTTTAAAACACTCTCTTTTATGTTCCTCCGTGACCCACGTGCATCAATTTCTCGTGTTGATGTTTCCACCGAATTAAAAAGTAAATTGCTGTGAACGCTCTGAAATACAGAAACTATTCGCCTTAAAACAGCAGTACCTAATAATTTCGGTAATGCGAACATATTGTACACGCCTAGCCATATCTTTGACGTTTCTAGACAGATTTTTGAAGAACTGTTCATGTCCACTTTATTTACTCTCAGAATATTTGCCAACAATGTGTTGAGAAAAAGTCGCCAAAGAAATATTTTTTCGTATTTCATTTTGTTAGAGATGTGTGATCTTGGGATTTAAATCATGGCCTCAGATCTAATAAGCCAATACAGTATCCACTAGAATATGGCGACTTCGGAAGAAGACCAATTGTTGTAAAATAATTAGGATCAGGAACACATATCCACTTTGCTCAGATTCACTATAAAAAATCCACTGTATTTACATGTTTTTGAATGGTATTCTCTGAAAGGATTCACGTTTCTGCCTCCATTAGAAATGTTGAAGAATATTCAACTCTGGCAAATTGGTTACTTGATTGTATTTGCAATCTACTGTAAGAAATGGGGCACTTGTTTCAAGAAATACTTTCTCATGCCCTCTTACAAACTCGTATACAGATTTGTTCAGCCAGGAAGAGAAGTACCCCCGTTAGGTTACGTTAGATTAGGTTAGAGGACGTGTACTTGTCAACTGTGACAATTACAGTACCCGGAGGTCGAATTGACCCATTGTACAACGTCCTAGCTGTTTACACCACTTATGTTGTGTGCGTTAATTTAATACATGAGTGGCGGGACCTACTGTTTAAAGGCGACTCCAAACGACAGATTTTTTGAGAAACTTTTCATCGCAATTTTTACTCTTAGTGTTTTTGCCAGAAATCTGCTAAGAGGCAGTCGCCGAAGAAATGTTTTCTGACCTCGGATTCGAACTCGGGCCTTTCGTCTAATAAGCCAACACACTATCTACTATTCCCCCGTTATTTGATATAGAACTGTCCTTCTATAACTTTTTTTTTACGCGAAATAACATTAAAATCACATATCCATGTGAGATGTCAAAGCGATAGGCCATCTTCGTGAACTGTTTTAATAGCTTCAGGAATGGAGACAAACATGCTGGAATTTTAGAACAATCAATACCTTTTTCGTGTTTTTTCAATAGAAAATTAAATTCATTGATTCAGATACAAGCCGTATAGTAATATTTCAGACAAAATCGGTGTAAATCCAAAGAATAAATCTGTAATCTAGATATCTGTTTAAATATTTATTGAATTATAACAACTTATTGACATTTAAGCGTAAAATATTTTAGAATTACCTATGAAAGTCAATTGTTTTGAATAACCACAAATTAATGAAACGAATTCAAATGACTTTTTAATCACAATAACACACACTAAGTAATTGCAATATCAACGTCAACAATTTTCAAAAACCATAAATTAACGCCACCATAAATAAATGAAAACCCTGTTAATCACACAACATGATTAACATTAATTTAATAATAACAACAACAACAAAAAAAAAATTAAAAAACAACAGCGAAAACAATATAATTACAAGCAAATTAAATTCGTTTTCTTTTTTAACAACCAACAAATTTCTTAATGGCATACCGGCATACAATCAACCTCCACTGTTAGACTACACTATAGAGTATGCCTGCCACCCTTAGACATTCTAGCTTGCATTAATGCTAAGTACATGCTGGAATATATTAAGTTTACTTACATAGAACAACAACAACAACAATATTTGGCAAAAACTAAGCTAATAAGTTATTATCGCTATGAAAACACTCCTGCGGCATTGTTGGCTGCTCATACTCTACTAAACTCCTACTTTTTTCCACATACACTGTAGTAGCAGGCAACAGCAATAACTTAATGAATAACAACAACAACAACAACATAAATAACATCAACAACAATATGTAGAGTTTTGTTGTGAAACTAAAGTTGCACAACCATTCGCCAACTCTACGCCATCAAGATTATCATGGTGGAAAGGTGCACAACAATCTCTCGTTTCATACCCCAAGTATTTTTCGACTTTTCTTTTTATTCTTAGTGTCCGAAAAACTATCGTTAACGAATTAAAAAAGGAAGTTAAGGAGCCTTATTCATGCAACAGTCTCGTTAAATTTTTGTATGCCCATCTTAATTAATTGCAATGGAGTTGCTCTAATCGAGTTGAGTTAGGTAATGGCGGCTGCTGTCGCTTTTGAGATTAAGTACTGAAAAAAATCAATATAAACCAAGCCCAAGTATATCTTAGGAAAACAATCTTTGGACAAATTTTGATTGTTTTTGATGACCTCATTTAAGTAATCTTCAAACAAAGCTTTTGATAGCAAATAATTCGCTTTGAACAGCTACTTACGGTTCAAAGTTTACGTTAAAATCCAGCTCTTGCTACGTGTCGCTAAAATTAGCACAGACACACACACAACATAGTGGGTTAGGAAATTAAGGCACTAATTCTATTTAAAACGTTGTAAAGGCCAATATAATTGATTTTTTACAAGCGGCCTTAATGAACCTTTCAGACTCAAGGATTTCTACTAGCATGGCATGGGGTATTAATCGACCGTAACCTGTGAAAGACTAAATCCACTCGACCAAACAGTGATTAGACATTCTCAGTGCGATTTTAGACACCTAATCACGGAGAACCTGGAGACCCATGCAAACCAAGTCCATCCACATCTTTTTTTGTCTAATACACCACAGATTTTGACAAACCAATGTTTGGACGCGATATTCTTAAGAAGTTGATTAGACAGGAAGTCGTTGCTCAATTTTTATGGTAAAAAATATTTCCCAGAAGTTTTTGACATGAAGTCGCCGTGGTCTAGTGGGTAGTGTGTTGGCTTATTAGACGAAAGGTCCGGGTTCGAATCCCAGGTCAGACATCAAAACGAAAAATATTTCTTCGGCGACTTACTCTCAGCAGATTTCTGGAAAAAACTCTGAGAGTAAAAATTGCCATGAAAAGCTTCTCAAAAATCTGTCGTTCGGAGTCGACTTTAAACTGTAGGTCCCGCCACTCATATACAAAATTAACGCACACAACATAAGTGGTGTGAGAACCTAGGTCGTAATCCTGACTGAATTGTTGTAATGGGCAATTATGTATGTATGTGAAGTTTTTGACAGGGAGACTATTCAACTTCATACTAAAGAGTGTTTCGGGAGAATTTTGAACAGAAACAAGTCGTTGCTAAAATTTTATGGTAAAAAAATATTTCACAGAAGTTTTTGACATGAGGCCTATTCAACTTCATCCTGAAGAGCGTTACGCGAGAATTCAGGACAGACATAAAGCCGTTGCTCAACTTTTACGGTTAAAAATATTGCCCAAAAGTTTTTGAAAGGATGGCTATTGAACTTCCCAATAGCTTTTCTTTTCATAAAAATGTCCAGAAACTCTTGAAAGGTATAGACCAGGATTCTGTTAAGATCTGTCTGGAAGCAAAAGTAGAAGCTTATCAGATTCTAGGTTACATACATGCACATAATACAACCCTGCATGGGTTTTGCAAATAAAATGGCTCCAAGTGTTTCCAAAGGCATTTTGGGTTCAAAAACTTTCCATCACGTCAGGTTTTCGCGAAAAAAGGAGTTGAAACCACTAAAAATTGCGTTTTTGGCAATTTTAAAAAAATTGTAGACCTAAACACTGACATGGGAGAACCATCGCTATTATCAAAAAGTGACAAATGATTTTTGCTCTTCAAAATGAGCCCAAAATCAAACTGATAACATGCACCCTTAAAGTAGAGGGTGGATTTATGTCAAGGAATGCAATAGAAAAAGAAACACATTACGGAGGTCCTTAAAAATTAATCAGAATAACTTGAAAATTGTTACTCGCGGTTTTTTAAGGTCGCTAGTTATAGATCTTCATTCGGATTTAAAAAATTCAAATTGGCGGATCCCAGATTCGTGTCCAGGGCGCAAAATACCTTTAAAAACATCTGGAGCCGTCTTAATTGCACGAAAAAGTTCAAATTTCCAGAGCTGTGTAATTGGCCATTACAACCCTTCAGTCAGGTTTACGGACTAACTTCTCACACCACTTATGTTGTGTGCGATAATTTTATATGTGAGTGGCGGGATCCGTCGACAGATTTTTTCAGAAATTTTTTCATGGCAGGTTTAGTTACTCTCAGAGTCTTTGCCAGAAATCAGCTGAGAGGAAATCGTTGGAGAAATATTTTCTTCTTTTCATATTACGTTTTGACGCCTGACCTGCCATACGAACCCGTACTTTATGTCTCATAAGACAACACTATGTACTAGACTATGGCGACTTCGGCTACAAGGTTAGGGCCAACAAATATGTCCTCACCATTTACAAGGAATTTCTTTGCGTGCTGGCCCTATTACCAGCAAAATGTCAGTGTAATGCGTAATGTGAGTGTAAAATAATGTCAGTGTACCTGCCCGCAGGTACTATTAAACTCTCATTAGACAATCCTGAGGCAGTATGCTCTTCAGTAGAATAAAACTACTAAATCATGAACAGGTGCAGCTACGCTGGCTTGTCCATATCATTCCAATGAAAAATGTGAAATTCTACTGAGACGGGTATCTCATGCCAAAATTAACGGTCAATGGAGTAGGGAACGATTTTGGCTGAGTTGGAAGCTCTAAAGGAAGTGCTCCAGGAAACAAGTGCTAAGACACGGCCCAGTTCGAAAAACCAATTATTTTGGCCAATTGCGTAAGTTAGCAAGTGCTAAGGACCTTAGATAATAGCTTAAAGATTATCCTTTTTCGTGCCAATATATGTATAAAAAATAAGGATGTATTCCGCATTAGTTTTTAAGAAATAATAGATCTCTAACAAGTGTCAATTATTTTCTTTCATACGTATACGAAAATAAGAATTCTTTTATTTCAGTTTCAACGACTTTGTAAACAGGCCTCCAAAAATTTAAATAATTAGGAATTAAATTTTAACGTATTAAACACAATTACTGCTGCGTCTGTTTCATAAAGTCTACAGAGCTTTGACGTAACAAGTTTTTCTTACGAAGCTTTTAAGAACACAACCCTGTATTTAATCTTCCCACCATTATAGCATTGCCGTATAAGTTGGCAATGCCTTACATTAAAATGCTGGTGTTTTTTTTCATAACTTCAACCCTTGTATAGTTGGAACGATAACATGTTGAGAAAATCGTATGTTTATCGAAAAGTTTCATGACAAGAAAAAGTGCTTGAAAAAAGCTTTGAATATAGTAGCTGGGATTTTCTCCTTAATTTTTCGTAAAATAAATTTCCTTAAGATGGCACATTGTTATGCTTTCTTATGAAGCTATAATAGAAGAAAATATATGTACAACGGACTTTTCAAGGATATTTTTTTTTTCTCTACTACTACTTCTACTTTTTTTCTCTACTTTTTTTTCTCTACTTCGCTTATTAAAAAGAAACTGGGGGACTAAAGAACTTTTAAAATTACAAAGCCTAGTGGCAGTTCTGTTAAATCAACACAGCTACCGTTTGCAATACTACATGAAGCCATGCTCGATAAAGTAATCGTTTATACTCAGTATCATGGCGTTGAACTCAGACTACAACGCCCTTAGTATTTCGTTGAAAAATTTAATGAATTTAGTGATCATCTATAAATTCTTGGTTAAACTATCGACAAAAAGTAAGACAAATAAAGGACGTCTGTGCCAAGACAGAGAATGCCTAGCTAAGTAGCGTAGCTGTTGAATGCGATGGAGAAAGAAGCGTTGTATAGTTGAGAGGAGAAATATCAAAAACTAGAGTGATGTAAGAAGAGGCGAACAAAAATATTTAATGTTTATTTTACCTTGAAGTCGCTATGCAAACAAAATAGAAATTCAAAGTTTCTCTATAACCATTCAAAAAGCATTGTAAATGAGAAACAAATGAGGCCGTCCTTCTCTGATTAAAGAATTTTGAATTACAAAGTAAGTTTACAGAACATTTTAACAGCATATTTAACCATTCTTCTCTTACTAACACTAATCTTTAAAATGTCGTGAATCAGTACTAGACATTGAGATGCCCATGCGGATCTTAACCCAAACCCATAACAGGTCATATTTAAAACTAAAAACTACCCGGATATTTGAATGCAGAGAATTGAAACTCATTTCGCTGCCAACAATCCTTTTGTAAACAACAATACTTTTTAGTTAGAATTCTTTGCTCAGTACATTTTTGTAAGCACAACACTAACGACTGTTTTCTTTACACGCAACTTGTCTGCACACAAGTCTGACTGAATTATATCTCCATCTCGTGTCTTCACACACAACTGTTTGAATTCCCACTACATACAACGTGACGTCGTCACACACGACTAACTTAATTCGACCTCCCGCATTACTTTTCGATGGATCAGCAGAAACAATCCAAAAATGTAAACAACTTGTTTTCATTATTGTTGTTTGGGTGTCTTATATGCATTTTGTTTCTGCTTGTTTACTTCTTTGTTAACTGCAATTTGTTGGTGGTTGTTTACATCTTTTTATCTCAAACAATTAGTTTATGCTCATGTTGTTGCTTGATTTTTGTTTATTCTTTGATCATGTAAAGAAGTCGATTGTTTTTGTTGTTATATTTTTTCGTTTATTCGTTGATCATGTGAACAAGTCCATTATTTTCGTTTTTGGAGTTTTTGTTTATTATTTTAACAACACCATTTCCACTTTCGTAACAGTATGTTGCTAAAGTCACCGTATTGAGGCCGTATTACAAAACCGAGGTCACACATCTCTAACAACACTAAACACAAAATTCAAAAGAATTGTGGCAAAACTCTGAGCGTAAAACAAAATTGC
The DNA here is from genome assembly GCA_014635995.1 of Sarcophaga peregrina. Lineage (NCBI taxonomy): Eukaryota > Metazoa > Arthropoda > Insecta > Diptera > Sarcophagidae > Sarcophaga > Sarcophaga peregrina. The sequence continues at coordinate 19,099,579 of CM025790.1, forward strand.
CATGAAAATGTTTCTCAAAAATATGTCATTCGGAATCGACTTTCAACTGTGGGTCGTGCTACTCATGTATAAAACCAACATAAATGGTATGAGAAACTAGGACGTAATTTATTGACGTTCCGGAACAATAGAATGAAGATCTTATTACTCTATAATCAAAAATATGTGAGACTGTTGTCATACGTCCTCCGGAAATTATTGGAGCTTTCAGATTAAGAAAAAAGAAGAATATTTCGAGAAAAATATCTGCGAATAAACATTCTAAGGTTGACCCAACAATAATCATAAAATTCAAATCGCCATAGGAGTAGTCCTTAAGTGTGTTTCATCCTATAAAAAGACACCTAAAGACACGATGTGCTTACCACCTTGAGGGTCGGTGCAATAGAAGTAAGAAACCGATACTAAAGCTTGATTGTAATTCTGACTAAAAGCTTTTAATGACAAATTTTGTATGTATGTCTGCATGTAAGTGTGCTTTTATCTCTCCCTGAGCTTTTTTTTAAATCCACAAAAATGGGCATTAAAATACAAATTTTTTTCTGAAAAAGTGAAAAATTTTATTGCAGCTCAAATCAAATTTTTCAAAGAAAAAATATTATTTTCCTAACTTTATATTGTTTTATAGAACTCTACATACTTTTCCCTCTTTTCCATTTACATATGAATGCTGCAGGATATTATTTGTTGCATTACATTCAATTATAATATGAACGCCTTCGAATCCTTTTGCATTGTTTCTTTAAAATGCTGTGTCAACATAATAACAGCCTCTTTTAGTCAACAACAATTAGCAAAATCTCCTAATTTTCCTTTAGAATTTCTTTCTTTTTTTCAATCTGTTCTCCAGGCAGACATTTGATATTTAATTCACAAAAAAAAAAAACAAAAAACAAGAGGCTACAAGAGAAGAGCATATAAAAATTGTAATAAAAACTATTAACAGGACCCTCCTACAACAGTTTGTTAGGTTAGTCCGATAACACTTAAACTATTACAGGCTGACCCAACCAACAATTACAGCCGGTAATTACAAAGTATCAGTGAAGCAAACTTGCACACTCCAACTCTAACAAAATTTTATGCCAATGAGTTGTGAAAAACACCAGCCATGTTTTTTGTTGCTTTTTCTTAAACTATTTCTGTATGGGTAGGTGTGTATGTATGTGTGGGTGTGTATGTGTGTTTGTATGAAAACCAATTATTTATGGATAATCTAACCAGTAATGGGACGTTAATTACTTTGCCATGTCAGTTGCACTCGAACATACTCCACTTCGAACATTCGCCTGTATGCCTGCTTTATGCTGCTGTTGTTGCTTATGTTGTTGTAGCGTAAAAGTGTGAAAATTTACAAGTAATTGTAGGTTTTTGTTTCCTGAGTTTATTCCTTCTGATTATTTAGTAAAAATGTAATTATTTTTTCGTTTTTTCGTTTTTATTTTATTTTTTTTCTGCTTTTCATTTCATCTTCCCTACCATGTTTTGACATAAATTTATAATTAATTATTCTGTTGTTGTTGCTGTTGTTGTTGCTTGTATTTCTATTTTTGTTTTAATTCCAGGACATGTTGTTTGTTCAAAGGAATTGTAAATGACAACATGGAACAAGACAACACATTGATAAAGTTTTTTATGGAATTTTTATAATATTCTCTGGCTTTAACTGTTAATTAATGTCTTAAACGATGATTTTTATAAAGTACTTGACTGACAGGGCACTAATTTCCTAAGAACTTTACATCCGATTTTTGTAAGACAAAACGAAAAGAGACGATCGGCGATTAAAGTCATCGTGGTGTTGTATTTAGTGTGTAGGCTTATTAGACATGGGCCGGTGGTACAAAGTACAGCACAGGCATCTCGAATAAAATGAAATACTTGAAAATATCTCTTAGGCTACTACTTCTCAACAGCTTAGCTAGCTCTTCAATGGCTCCCGCAGTCCTCTCTTGACAATTCTTAAAGTGCTGATTTCATTTGATTCCGTACTACAATACCA